>OZ012688.1:1701059-1751640 GCA_963942565.1 Maea johnstoni | reverse complement strand
TAGGTCTAGTCTACCTATAGAGTTGTATACATATATATTAGATATATAGTATATATATATATATATATATATGATATATATAATAGATAGGGTAGATAGTATTGAATTAGTAGATATAAAATATAGATATTAGATAGATATAGTATACAATATATTATACATATATATGTGTGGTATATATATATATGAGTGAGTAGTATGAGTATACACACATATATGATGTTAGTAGGTATAGCTTTTTTAGTAGATATCTTATATATCTATATCTAAGGTGAAGTATAGATCTACTGAGAGTATATCTATCTACCTATCTAATTATATATATATATTATATATATATATTATATATATATATATATATTATATATGTATATATATATGTATATACTATATAAATATATATATATATATATATATATATATATATATATATATAAATATATATATATATATATATATATATATATATATATATATATATTATATAATATATATATATATATATATTATATTATACATATATATATATATAATACATGTATATATATATATATATATATATACATGTATATATATAATATATATATATATATATATATATATATATATATATGTATATATATATATATTATATATATATATATATATAATATATATATATATATATATTATATATATATATATATTATACATATATATATATATATTTATATATATATATATATATATATATATATATATATATATATATATATATATATATATATTATATATATATATATCATACATACATACATACATACATACATACATACATACTATACATACATACATACATACAATACATACATACATACATAACATACATACATAACATACATACATACATACATATATATATATATATATATATATATATAATATGTATATATATATATATATATATTAATATATATAATATATATATATATATATATATATATATATATATATATATATGGTCGATGGTACACTTAATAATTCAAATTTCTATAGTTTCAAATCGTATTGGATATTTGAATTTTTGGGTATATTTTCAAAGTTCAAACTTCGAAACCGTATTAAAAATTTGAAACTTTAACCTCAAAGTTTCAAACTTCCATACTTTCAAATATCCAAACTTGCAAACTTTCAAAACGTGTTGGAAATTTGAAACTTTGGTCAAAGTTTCAAACTTTCAAACTTTCGTACTTTCAAATATCCAAACTTTCAAACTTTCTAAACGTGTTGGAAGTTTAAAAGTTTGACATGGAACGTTTAAATAATATAAGATGTTAAACTTTCAAATATACGGTGATCGGGTTGCTAATAAAAGTTGCAAACACGACCCACATTTTGTCAATGTAATCATTTATCATCAAGAGGCTGTTCTCATTAAGGATATGAAATACTCATTTCTTAATTTCCTCTATATCTTCAAATACTAGTATTGCAATTATGGATATTGACTATGCTTAAACTGTCATTGACGCTAATGAACATGAAAAATGGAGCGACTCAATTGTCTATTCTATTATTAGAAACGGCAGCTTCTAAAATGCGGAACCGGAATCATGTATGTAACCACTTGTGCCCATAGGATGGACCAAGTGTGAAGGAGGGGAATAAATGTATGTATTTATTGACTGTAAGCATAGTTACAAAAAAAATCATACGTGGATAAACGTGTAGATTTACAAAAATATATAATCGAAATACAAAAAAGAGACATCGAAATAACCTTTACAAGGTATAGGGTGCTTGTTACATAGGGCTTGTCGGGATGTATTTGAGAGCATTTAATTAAGAGGCATTTATTTTCAAGACCTTCTTTTCGGGAGAGGTAAATAGAACTTTATTTGTTCCCGACTTACCCGACCCACTAGTGGATGAGTATCGATCAATATACGTCATATATCTACCTGTCTGTCTGTCTGTCTGTATTCCTGTCTATCTGTCTATCTATCTACTATCTATCAATCTTTCTATCTTTCTATGTGTGAGAGCCTTAGATAAATAAAATTCCTTTCTTCGTCTAATATGAGAGCATCCAAACACACACACAGCCACACACATTATTGTATGTATGTGTGTGTGTGTGTGTGCATATGTGTGCGTATATAGATAGGTAGATAGAGAGAAATACGAAAAGACAGGTAGATCATATGATATAGTTTATTGATTGCATCATAACGTAGTTTATGAACCAAATCATCTTTCTGTTTATATGTGAACCCGCACACACACACGAACGCACACACACGCATGCATGCACCCCCGTGCACACATACCACCCTCCCCCCACGCACATAAGATCTAACTAATAGGAATTCTAGTGGGAAGAAATATAACACTGTTTTACCGGGAGTGTAAATAAAACTTTATTTCTTCCAGACCACTTCCAGAGGAAGGGTAAATAAAACACATACGCACGCACACACACACACATACATACATACATATATGTGTCTGTGTGTGTCTCTGTGTGTGTTTGGATGCTCTCACTTTAGATAAAGAACACAAGTTTATTCATCTAAGGCTCTCACACATGAATAGATAAAAAGATTGATTTGATAGATAGTAGATAGATATATAGATAGACAGAAATACAGACAGGTAGATAGATGATACAATATTGATAGATACCTATCCACTAGAGTGGTCGGGTAAGTCAGGAACAAATGAAGTTTTATTTATCCTCCCTGTGTTTTAAGTCGGGAACAAATAAAGTTCTATTTACCCCTCCCCAAAAGACGGTCTTGAAATTAAAATACTTTATTTGCTCTTTCACACTTGGTCCATCATATCGACACGAGTTTTACATAAATTCCAGTTCCGCATTTTAGAAGCTGCCGTTTCTAATAATAGATTAGACAAGTGGGTCGCTCCACCATTCTTGCTGCCTTGCGAAAATTATCCTTTGTTCTTATAATTGGCAATTTCCTTTGAAAAGTAACATTTGATTTTATTTTGCATACAGTGTATTATATATATATGAAAAATAACACTGTAACAGAACTACTTTCGTACCGCTAGGAAAGGTTTGGAAATATGATTTATTAAGTGTGCCACTCTGCCGCTTTTCTAAACATGCAATAGTATAAATGTGTAAAGTCTTTTGAAAGTTTGGAAATACGACTAACATCTCATATATCCAAACTCGTTTGAAAGCACGGAAGTTTGGATATATAGAAGTTTGAAAGTTTGAAAATACGGATATTTATATATATATATATGTATTATTATATATATATACATACATACATACATATATATATGTATGTATATATATATATATTTATGTATATATATATATATATATATAATATATATATATATATATATATATATATATATATATGTATATATATATATATATATATATATATATATATATATATATATATATATATATATATATATATATATATATATATATATATATTACCGTTCCTACTTATCTATATCCTATTTCCATATAAATGATTTTCTCTAAATTTCATGACTTCCAAGAATGTTTCACCAGTTTAAATTATTAAACAAGACGAGAGCAAGAACAACAAAATAGAAACAAAAAACCAACAAAACATTTATCTTCCCACTTGACAGACTGGACCGTAGCATTCACTTTGGCAAGATGTAGAACATTTATTTTCCCTCTATGACAGACAGGACCATAGCATTCACTTTGGCAAGATATTGGCGACTGCAACATGAAGTTCAATAGGGGCGCCCTCTATAAACCGGAAATGAAGTAGAGGCCATTGTCGAGTTCGTTACGATGAAAACAAGGCGTGCACGTTGCAAATGAAAACATGCGTGTTGCAAACCACTGATTCTTAAAAACACTGGAAAATCGTAAAGTTGTAGCGTAATCTCGATTGGAATTCTACAGCAAGCTTCTGGAAATCCAAAAAGACCTGGAAGTCGGTAAAATAGTCGCACTTCCGGGTGTCAAAACTGTCATCCAGTTTAGATGTTTGGTAATTCTCAGCTGTGTCGGGCTGAGACGGTTGTAGTTATTCCCAGACGAGACACAGCAACCGAAAGTGGAGGAACTCAAGTCCAAGTCGGAGAAAGGGAGCGGCAGCTTCCTGAGACCCGCCAGAATGCCGGCAATGTCCAAGAACATCCGCAAGGTGGCGGTGGTCATGCACGGGCAGGAGACTCAGTTCTTGGAGTTGGACCAGGTGTGTATATTAATTATATTTACATCTGACAGGGCAGGGCGATGGCTAATGTCTTGCCCAAGCCTTGCCTTTGCACTTGTCTTGATATTAACAGTTTATTTAAAGAAGTGAATGCATAATATATGCAGGCTTACTAGTTAGATACATAAAAAACTAATGGATATGAAACCAGCCGGTCAACCTGAACAGGCTAGCCTTAACAAATAGCCCAAAACTTGTGCTCTGTGCAGGTTTCCTTGCACGTTTCTCTGTAATGTAAACTGTGTCAGGCGATTACGCCCGCATAGATTACGCCTCACTTTTCAAGTGCTGCCGTGAGCGGTGACGTGCTCTCTCTGTCGGTTAAGGGCACATCAGGGGACCCAACAAGCCGTCAATCAAGTACTTAAGATACATATCTACGTGTGTAATGTTCCTCGCATGGGCGGATCCAGCTTCTCAATTTGACCGATGCACAATCAAATTATTGAAAGATCATCATATATATTCTTCAGTTAAATGTCGGGGGGGGGGGGGGGGGGTTATTTTGATAATATGTATGTTTATAAACTGAAACTAATTAATTCGTCAAAGAATCCTAAAGGACAATGACGCACATTCACTTCTGACACAATCATTTTTTTCAAACTTCTTTAAAGGCATAGTCGGGTATTCGACAAGCTGACAGTGGCATTTAAAACTTAAAATGTATCTAAGTTCATTTCAAATATACCCCGCAATATGACTTCCATGAAACTTTGCATTTAAGCTATCCTTGTAAGATACAAATTTCACTTCTAAAATTGAAAGTCCATCTAAAAATACCCCGCAAAAAGAACTTCATCAAACCTTGCACAGACTTTCATTGTCAGGTCCCCTTTGAATATCCAAAATTAAAAAGGGGGATCACCAGTACTGTCGTCGATATAGGTGGCGCCAAAGTGGCAAACAATGTAATTTGTAAACGGAAGTGCCAAATTTAGTGCCACTTTGGCGCCACCTATGTGGATGGGATGACTGGTGACCCCCCTTTTTATTTTGGATTTCCAAAGGGGATCTTACAACAATATTTTATGCTAAGTTTCACAGAATTCTTATTGGGCCTAAAAAAAAAAGTTGTTTGTTTCCTGTAACCCTACCCTAACAAATTTTTATTCAAAAAAATCCCTACCCTTAAGTTTTTTCCGCAACTCCAAATCAACGGAAATAATGCTTTAAACACACGTTTTTGACCAAAAGAATTATGCAAAAAAAATCTTTTTACCGACCTACCTACCCTATTTTTTTCCGGACCGTTACAGGAAACAAAGAATTTATTTTTTTAGGCCTTGTGGGGTGTATTTTAAATGAATTTGAATATATTCTAGGTTTTAGATGCCACTGTCAGCTTGTGGAATACCCAACTATGCCTTAAATACAACATATTCTATACATATTCTATGTTAAGTGAAAAACTACGCCAGATTTTGGGTTAAACAACGCCATCTTCAGAGTGTTTTGGTAAATAATGATCTACACATCTAAACCTGCCACTGGCCTGCTAATCTTAATCTGTAGATGCTCAACATGAACAGATTTGTTAACTATATTTCCATTGTATGAATGAATTCAAATCTGGCCATGAGGGTATTAACCCCTATGCTTTTGGTGGTTAATTTGACCACAACAAAATGATGCAAAAATCCAAAAATGAAATCACTGAAACCGTGGCAAAAGGGTACTCATCTGGGAGTACTCAGTAAGAGCATCTGCTTTAACTAATATTTAACATCTCAAATAACCCTTTGTTCACAAAATAACCCTTAAAAGAATTTTCAATTGTTTTATTGTTCATAAAAACAAGATATTTTTTATTTATTCGTTACAATTAACGTTAAAGACTTCAAAGTTTCTGCATGTAATGCTCATCTAAAGCTGATAAGAAACTGGGGCTCCCTATGGTATCAATTTCGGGTCTATACAAAAGGGTTTCGGAATAAATACACAGCTTTCATAAAAACCTGATCATCCAATCCTGTTTACCAATTGGTAGTTAGCATAACAAGGATAGGTGGATGATGTTTAGTCAGTGATTAGGATTGTCGTTTAGCCAAGATTGGCATTGGCGCTGGTGAACTCTTGATCAGGATGCATCACTCAGTCGGAAGATTGAAGATGAGGGGGGATGCCGCCCCAACCACGCCCCCCCCCCCTCTAACCCACTGCACCTGGAGCAAGACTCCCCTGAGCATACAAGCTAGTCTGGTCATCTGCCCAGAGCATTAGATAATACACATTTACTTCCTGTTCGTCGAAGACAGGCGCCATTGTGTAAAAATCTAACCTCCCAAGGTTAGATCGCCACACTTTCCTAAACAAATACAGCAAATGGTGAATTGGGACTTTTGAAATTGACCGATGCACTTTTATATGAATCGATGCACTTCCAAGATTGATTGATGCACATGCATCGATGCAAACTGGTGTGGATCCGCGCCTGCTCGTGTGTTAGCTTGTCGTTGATTGGTGAAGCAATATAATTATCTATAATGGTGAAATATCTCATTTTCAAACTTTATTTCAATGTTTAAAAGTGACATAGCATGTGCCGACACACGAGTGAAATGAATCCACGGCGGCCAGATCCAACTCTCGGGTGTGAAAAAATGGACACCACTAACTACACTATGACTAACTTGACTATGAACGTAAATAACTAAGAGAAAGAGAAAGAGAAAGAAGAAAAAAAGGAAGAAGAAATACACTATTGTGAAAAGTAAAAAGTGAGGCGTAAGCGATGCAGGCATAATCGCATATCGGGCGTAATCGCCTGTATTCATGTTACAAACGATATGAGAGCTCTGATTGATCCTCTTTCCCATGTTACCTCTCGCTGATGGCAGACCCCTGGTGTGTCCAGCCCTTAACTATAGTGCATATAGTAATTCTTTTCTTCATCTAGAACCTATCAAGACTGGGTCCTACAAAAGGAGTAGTTCACAGATTATTAGATGTGGAACAGGTTTCTAATGGAATGCAAACAACAGTTGCTTGACCACATCATTGTACTGATAATTTACAACCTTAGATGACCAAACACAAGTGGATTCGAAACCAGCCGGTCAAGCTGAACATGCTAGCCTCAACCAGTGTCAACTAATAGGCAGTAATAGGCCGAAATTGGTGCTCTGGGCACCCCCAGCTGGTGGTGGAGATAAGGTTTCTCTGTAATGTAATCAATGCGAGAGCCCTGATTGTTCCTTGTTCCCACGTGACCTCGCGCTGATACCTTATCTGGTACTCCTGGCATGAGTCCAGCATGTAAATAGGGCATATAGTAATGGTCTCTCGCTTCATATCCATTCTTTTCTTCATCCAAGTTTACAACAAACTAATCTGTTCAACACGTTTTACAGTCTCACAAACATCGTCACATGCAAGGGTCGCTGTGGTGGTGCAAAAAGCATATATCATGCGTCAATTGGATTTTCACTGTCGATGATAATGATAGATATATAGAATTATTTACTTGATAGATCTTAATTATCGCTCTTTGTATTTAATTCTTTCAGGGGCGCCCCCTGGCTGCGATCATCAGAGACCTGTGTGATGCTTGGACACTACCTGAGGCGGACGACCATGCCCTGCAATACACAGAAACCACACGGCAGTCCTACATCACAGAGAGGGTAAGTTATATTATTACTAACCCTGAACTAAGGGTAAGTTCTGCCCTACAATACACAGAAACCACACGGCAGTCCTACATCACAGAGAGGGTAAGTTATATTATTACTAACCCTGAACTAAGGGTAAGTTCTGCCCTACAATACACAGAAACCACACGGCAGTCCTACATCACAGAGAGGGTAAGTTATCTTATTACTAACCCTGAACTAAGGGTAAGTTCTGCCCTACAATACACAGAAACCACACGGCAGTCCTACATCACAGAGAGGGTAAGTTATATTATTACTAACCCTGAACTAAGGGTAAGTTCTGCCCTACAATACACAGAAACCACACGGCAGTCCTACATCACAGAGAGGGTAAGTTATATTATTACTAACCCTGAACTAAGGGTAAGTTCTGCCCTACAATACACAGAAACCACGCGTCAATCCTACATCACAGAGAGGGTAAGTTATCTTATTACTAACCCTGAACTATGGGTAAGTTCTGCCCTACAATACACAGAAACCACGCGGCAATCCTACATCACAGAGAGGGTAAGTTATATTATTACTAACCCTGAACTAAGGGTAAGTTCTGCCCTACAATACACAGAAACCACGCGGCAATCCTACATCACAGAGAGGGTAAGTTATCTTATTACTAACCCTGAACAGAACTAAGGGTAAGTTCTGCCCTACAATACACAGAAACCACGCGGCAATCCTACATCACAGAGAGGGTAAGTTATCTTATTACTAACCCTGAACTATGGGTAAGTTCTGCCCTACAATACACAGAAACCACGCGGCAATCCTACATCACAGAGAGGGTAAGTTATATTATTACTAACCCTGAACTAAGGGTAAGTTCTGCCCTACAATACACAGAAACCACGCGGCAATCCTACATCACAGAGAGGGTAAGTTATCTTATTACTAACCCTGAACAGAACTAAGGGTAAGTTCTGCCCTACAATACACAGAAACCACGCGGCAGTCCTACATCACAGAGAGGGTAAGTTATCTTATTACTAACCCTGAACTATGGGTAAGTAACTTTAAGAACTAATTTACCATGCCGGGCAAGTAGTTAATATTTTTCACTTGCCCAACATAATTTTTGACTTACCTGAAATGAGTTGTAACATATGCTAGAAAGGCATGTATTGTTTATCATGGATTAAATGATTTGAAAAACAATTTCTTTTCAGTTTTGTCCCATTGTTCACATATTTCTGGGTATTTAGGCCATTTACTATAAAAAAGGTGTTTAGTGTTCAAAAAATCAGCTGGCCCATTCAGGCAAGTGAAAACTAAAATGTACTTGCCCGAAAGCCCTTTTTTGAAAAAATTCACTTGTCAGGGCAAGTGGGCAAGTACTTATGCCGATGTCTGCTTACTGTGGTGGGATTAATGTCACAAAGTGATTGGGACAGGAACTACGGTTGTAAGGCAATAATCAGTGGGTCAATGGGGACAAAGTAGCTCAGTTGGTTAGGTGTCGGACTAGTAATCAGTAGGTCGCTGGTTCAATTCCTGCCAGGGGCACTTTGGTCTGTCCTTGGGCAAGACAGTTTATTCCATATTGCCTCAGTCTACCAAGCTGCAAAATGGGTACCTAGCATTAATAAGGCAGTGCTTATAGCTTGTGCGCTATATGCTGCCAACTGCTCTGGAATATCCCTTGGGGGATAGCAATGGTTTCCGTGTGTACAGGCCTGCTAGGGGAGGAAGGTCGTGTGAGCACTTTGGTGGATACAAGACTAAACCGAATACCTTTATTATGGATTTCTTAGTGTGCATCTCTATCGATGGGTCAGTGTATATGGTTTTGGGAATTTTTCATAGAGATCCCTCTTGTTTTAACCCTTATGTTGCTGGTTGATAATTTGGCCATTAGAAAATCATGCAAAAAACCTGAAAAATTACCTAAAACCCTGACACATGGTTACTCATCTGAGAGAAATCCGCAAGAGCTATCCAATGAATGCCAACATGACAGGGTTTAAATGATTTTCAATAATCTTTGTTTTGTTCTTTAGGCGAAAGTAGCATTACTTTAGCATTGGAAGGGTTTAATGGTAGATTGTACACTTCAGGGCTCGACGCTAAGGGTGAACCTATGGCCCCAGGCCAGTAAATATTCCCCAAAACAGCTTCGGGCCAGTAAAAGAAGACCTCAAGTGGTCCTACAGGCCCAGTAAACATTTGAAGACATTCTTGTTAAAAAGTTTTCCTCGAGAATGTCCCCAAATGTTTTTGAGAAAAATGAAGATAAAAATCTATAAAGATAAATGTTGTGGTGAATTTTATGCAATGCTCTTTCTTGTTATGTTAAAGAAAAAATGTAGGACCAGTAGAAACTTTGCAGGACCAGCAGATGCTAGGTGTTACTGGTCCTACAGGGCCAGTATCATTTTGAGTTAACGTTGAGGCCTGCACTTTGATTACCTTTCTTGACCTGATGTAGTTTCGTAGCGTTTAACATAAGTGTACAAAGACATGTTAGGTTTCAGACCATTGACTAGTTGGCCTTTAGTGTGTAATATAACAACACAATCATTCTTCTTTGTAGAACCGGGTGGAGATACAGAACGGCAATGTTCTCAAGTTGACATCCTCCCCTGTGAGTATACACAATGCTATTATTTAAATACACAATGCTATTACATGTGTTGACTGCGATTTTTTGTGTTAAATGTGCAATGTTCTCAAGTTGACTTCCTCACCTGTAAGTATACACAATGCGGCCTAAGTCAAGTATCCCGGACCCACCCTATATAGGAAGAAGAGACGAAATATATACTATGCTATACAATACATACAATACATACAATACATACAATACATACAATACATACAATACATACAATACATACAGTGCTATTGTTTAAATACACAATGCTATTGTTTAAATACACGATGCTATTGTTTAAATACACGATGCTATTGTTTAAATACACAATGCTATTGTTTAAATACACAATGCTATTGTTTAAATATACAATGCTTTCGTTTAAATACACAATACTATTGTTTAAATTCACAATGCTATTATTTAAATACACAATGCTATTGTTTAAATACACAATGCTATTGTTTAAATACACAATGCTATTGTTTAATTTTTTAATTACAAGTGTTGACTGCAATTTTTTGTGTTAAATGCCAAGGGTCTATTAGATTAGATCCAGCACATTTAATTTTCTAATTCAATTTTTTTTTGAAATTTAACTCTGACTTTTTTTTGAATTATTCAATATCCATATTTATTCAAAAAAATCATGCTTGTGTTTAATGGAAATTACGTATGAAGTATAATTTACACGTAAGGGCAACAGTTGAAAAAAAATGTATCGTTTATGATTTAAAACATAAAATTGACTTAATTATTACCTGGACGTCTCTGTGGGAATCTAATAGCAACATTTCAAAGCTGACAGTGCTAAATTTAGGTCCCTGCGAAACAGGCACTGTACCATTGAAATTATTGTTATGGTATTGAATTGTTAACGAATTATTGCTTTCATATCATATCGATAAAATTTTAAAGGTGTCAATCCAGGGTCTTAGCCAGGTTTTTAAAATTGCCTGTCCAAAACTGTATTCACAAAATTTATGCTCGTCCAGATTTAGCTACTCAGCTTCTTCAAATTCATATCCCAATTTATTATGTCAGAAAGTGCACTTAATACTTTGACAATGTCTTAGATGATGATTTGTGAGGAAAGGGTGTGCTAAATAGTCCAAAGAAAGTAGAAATTGAAAATTCTTCTTAGAAATTTTTGCCTGTCCAAAGGTGAGTTTTTTCAGAAAAGTGCCATTTCAAAAGACAGGCTAGAAGGATCCTGGCTAAGTCTCTGTCAGCCAATCCCTATTGACCTGCTATGGAATATAAAAAAAGTTCCTTTAAAGTAAAAAAAGGTTCTCTGCCACACATTTTGAAGACTCCCTTGCTTGCTGATAGGACAATGCAACACCTTTTCTTTTTGTGGAGCTAGGGATTTGCACCTTTAAGATTTTTTGCGATATGATAACAGATCCTAAAATATACAGTACTTTTTTTCCAATTTGATATTGATATTTGGTATTGTATCAAGAACTGGTACCAATCCCTGCATTGTACTGATACAGGTGAAATTGGATATGACGGACCACTGTAAGACGGATTTTTTGTCTATGACGGACAATATGCTTGGTCCCAGTCCCATGCATATCAAGTATGTGTCATATGTATATGACAGATTTTGCATATGACAGACCAATTTTCCTGGTCCCATTGAGTCCGTCATATCCAAGTTCACCTGAACTGTTTTTCTCCGCTGCAGTCTAAGACGGCCCAGGAACTCCTGGACAATAGGGATGGGGACCGTTGAGAATTCTACGGTTCGGTTCGGTTTTCGGTTTTGCTTGTACGGTTCGGTTTTATCACGGTTTCCTAAACGGTTTATTAATGACATTTCTTGGATACGAAACTACGCTATGGAATGCGTGGCTGAACTTGCCTGAACTTGTAAGTTCCTATATACTAGTTCCCTGGCCAGTTTCTCTATGCTCAGAAGGCTTCTGAGCATAGTGAAAGTGGCCAGAGAACAGGAAGCGCCATTCATCGTGACTTTGAAATGGCTATTTGATCGGCGCACTTGACAGACATAGTGAGGCCAGCAGGAGGTAGGTGCTGACAGTTTTATTACGCCTCCAGCATGCATAGAAAACCGAACCGCATGGAGTGAGGTCCGGTTTCAGACTGGTTAACCGCAATGCTCAGGCCGGTATCACATGTGGACCGGTCTCCGGTCCCCATCCCTACTGGACAAGCTCCACTATGAGCAGAAGAAGGAGGCCAAGCTGACGGCCCTCAAGCAGCTCTCTGAGCTCTCCTCAATTATACACTACTGTCTTTCTCTGTTACAGTCCAAGACGGCCCAGGAACTCCTGGACAAGCTCCACTATGAGCAGAAGAAGGAGGCCAAGCTGACGGCCCTCAAGCAGCTCACTGAGCTCTCCTCAATTATACACTACTGTCTTTCTCTGTTACAGTCCAAGACGGCCCAGGAACTCCTGGACAAGCTCCACTATGAGCAGAAGAAGGAGGCCAAGCTGACGGCCCTCAAGCAGCTCACTGAGCTCTCCTCAATTATACACTACTGTCTTTCTCTGTTACAGTCCAAGACGGCCCAGGAACTCCTGGACAAGCTTCACTATGAGCAGAAGAAGGAGGCCAAGCTGACGGCCTTCAAGCAGCTCTCTGAGCTCTCCTCAATTATACACTACTGTCTTTCTCTGTTACAGTCCAAGACGGCCCAGGAACTCCTGGACAAGCTTCACTATGAGCAGAAGAAGGAGGCCAAGCTGACGGCCTTCAAGCAGCTCACTGAGCTCTCCTCAATTATACACTACTGTCTTTCTCTGTTACAGTCCAAGACGGCCCAGGAACTCCTGGACAAGCTTCACTATGAGCAGAAGAAGGAGGCCAAGCTGACGGCCCTCAAGCAGCTCACTGAGCTCTCCTCAATTATACACTACTGTCTTCCTCTGTTACAGTCCAAGACGGCCCAGGAACTCCTGGACAAGCTTCACTATGAGCAGAAGAAGGAGGCCAAGCTGACGGCCTTCAAGCAGCTCACTGAGCTCTCCTCAATTATACACTACTGTCTTTCTCTGTTACAGTCCAAGACGGCCCAGGAACTCCTGGACAAGCTCCACTATGAGCAGAAGAAGGAGGCCAAGCTGACGGCCCTCAAGCAGCTCACTGAGCTCTCCTCAATTATACACTACTGTCTTTCTCTGTTACAGTCCAAGACGGCCCAGGAACTCCTGGACAAGCTTCACTATGAGCAGAAGAAGGAGGCCAAGCTGACGGCCCTCAAGCAGCTCACTGAGCTCTCCTCAATTATACACTACTGTCTTTCTCTGTTACAGTCCAAGACGGC
Source organism: Maea johnstoni (assembly GCA_963942565.1). Classification (NCBI taxonomy): domain Eukaryota; kingdom Metazoa; phylum Annelida; class Polychaeta; order Spionida; family Magelonidae; genus Maea; species Maea johnstoni. The sequence goes on along the minus strand of OZ012688.1, from coordinate 1,737,867 downwards.
CCAGGAACTCCTGGACAAGCTTCACTATGAGCAGAAGAAGGAGGCCAAGCTGACGGCCCTCAAGCAGCTCACTGAGCTCTCCTCAATTATACACTACTGTCTTTCTCTGTTACAGTCCAAGACGGCCCAGGAACTCCTGGACAAGCTTCACTATGAGCAGAAGAAGGAGGCCAAGCTGACGGCCCTCAAGCAGCTCACTGAGCTCTCCTCAATTATACACTACTGTCTTTCTCTGTTACAGTCCAAGACGGCCCAGGAACTCCTGGACAAGCTTCACTATGAGCAGAAGAAGGAGGCCAAGCTGACGGCCCTCAAGCAGCTCACTGAGCTCTCCTCAATTATACACTACTGTCTTTCTCTGTTACAGTCCAAGACGGCCCAGGAACTCCTGGACAAGCTTCACTATGAGCAGAAGAAGGAGGCCAAGCTGACGGCCCTCAAGCAGCTCACTGAGCTCTCCTCAATTATACACTACTGTCTTTCTCTGTTACAGTCCAAGACGGCCCAGGAACTCCTGGACAAGCTCCACTATGAGCAGAAGAAGGAGGCCAAGCTGACGGCCTTCAAGCAGCTCACTGAGCTCTCCTCAATTATACACTACTGTCTTTCTCTGTTACAGTCCAAGACGGCCCAGGAACTCCTGGACAAGCTTCACTATGAGCAGAAGAAGGAGGCCAAGCTGACGGCCTTCAAGCAGCTCTCTGAGCTCTCCTCAATTATACACTACTGTCTTTCTCTGTTACAGTCCAAGACGGCCCAGGAACTCCTGGACAAGCTTCACTATGAGCAGAAGAAGGAGGCCAAGCTGACGGCCTTCAAGCAGCTCACTGAGCTCTCCTCAATTATACACTACTGTCTTTCTCTGTTACAGTCCAAGACGGCCCAGGAACTCCTGGACAAGCTCCACTATGAGCAGAAGAAGGAGGCCAAGCTGACGGCCCTCAAGCAGCTCACTGAGCTCTCCTCAATTATACACTACTGTCTTTCTCTGTTACAGTCCAAGACGGCCCAGGAACTCCTGGACAAGCTTCACTATGAGCAGAAGAAGGAGGCCAAGCTGACGGCCTTCAAGCAGCTCACTGAGCTCTCCTCAATTATACACTACTGTCTTTCTCTGTTACAGTCCAAGACGGCCCAGGAACTCCTGGACAAGCTCCACTATGAGCAGAAGAAGGAGGCCAAGCTGACGGCCCTCAAGCAGCTCACTGAGCTCTCCTCAATTATACACTACTGTCTTTCTCTGTTACAGTCCAAGACGGCCCAGGAACTCCTGGACAAGCTTCACTATGAGCAGAAGAAGGAGGCCAAGCTGACGGCCCTCAAGCAGCTCACTGAGCTCTCCTCAATTATACACTACTGTCTTTCTCTGTTACAGTCCAAGACGGCCCAGGAACTCCTGGACAAGCTCCACTATGAGCAGAAGAAGGAGGCCAAGCTGACGGCCCTCAAGCAGCTCACTGAGCTCTCCTCAATTATACACTACTGTCTTTCTCTGTTACAGTCCAAGACGGCCCAGGAACTCCTGGACAAGCTCCACTATGAGCAGAAGAAGGAGGCCAAGCTGACGGCCCTCAAGCAGCTCACTGAGCTCTCCTCAATTATACACTACTGTCTTTCTCTGTTACAGTCCAAGACGGCCCAGGAACTCCTGGACAAGCTTCACTATGAGCAGAAGAAGGAGGCCAAGCTGACGGCCCTCAAGCAGCTCACTGAGCTCTCCTCAATTATACACTACTGTCTTTCTCTGTTACAGTCCAAGACGGCCCAGGAACTCCTGGACAAGCTTCACTATGAGCAGAAGAAGGAGGCCAAGCTGACGGCCCTCAAGCAGCTCACTGAGCTCTCCTCAATTATACACTACTGTCTTTCTCTGTTACAGTCCAAGACGGCCCAGGAACTCCTGGACAAGCTTCACTATGAGCAGAAGAAGGAGGCCAAGCTGACGGCCCTCAAGCAGCTCACTGAGCTCTCCTCAATTATACACTACTGTCTTTCTCTGTTACAGTCCAAGACGGCCCAGGAACTCCTGGACAAGCTTCACTATGAGCAGAAGAAGGAGGCCAAGCTGACGGCCCTCAAGCAGCTCACTGAGCTCTCCTCAATTATACACTACTGTCTTTCTCTGTTACAGTCCAAGACGGCCCAGGAACTCCTGGACAAGCTTCACTATGAGCAGAAGAAGGAGGCCAAGCTGACGGCCCTCAAGCAGCTCACTGAGCTCTCCTCAATTATACACTACTGTCTTTCTCTGTTACAGTCCAAGACGGCCCAGGAACTCCTGGACAAGCTTCACTATGAGCAGAAGAAGGAGGCCAAGCTGACGGCCCTCAAGCAGCTCTCTGAGCTCTCCTCAATTATACACTACTGTCTTTCTCTGTTACAGTCCAAGACGGCCCAGGAACTCCTGGACAAGCTTCACTATGAGCAGAAGAAGGAGGCCAAGCTGACGGCCTTCAAGCAGCTCACTGAGCTCTCCTCAATTATACACTACTGTCTTTCTCTGTTACAGTCCAAGACGGCCCAGGAACTCCTGGACAAGCTTCACTATGAGCAGAAGAAGGAGGCCAAGCTGACGGCCCTCAAGCAGCTCTCTGAGCTCTCCTCAATTATACACTACTGTCTTTCTCTGTTACAGTCCAAGACGGCCCAGGAACTCCTGGACAAGCTTCACTATGAGCAGAAGAAGGAGGCCAAGCTGACGGCCCTCAAGCAGCTCACTGAGCTCTCCTCAATTATACACTACTGTCTTTCTCTGTTACAGTCCAAGACGGCCCAGGAACTCCTGGACAAGCTCCACTATGAGCAGAAGAAGGAGGCCAAGCTGACGGCCTTCAAGCAGCTCTCTGAGCTCTCCTCAATTATACACTACTGTCTTTCTCTGTTACAGTCCAAGACGGCCCAGGAACTCCTGGACAAGCTTCACTATGAGCAGAAGAAGGAGGCCAAGCTGACGGCCCTCAAGCAGCTCACTGAGCTCTCCTCAATTATACACTACTGTCTTTCTCTGTTACAGTCCAAGACGGCCCAGGAACTCCTGGACAAGCTTCACTATGAGCAGAAGAAGGAGGCCAAGCTGACGGCCTTCAAGCAGCTCACTGAGCTCTCCTCAATTATACACTACTGTCTTTCTCTGTTACAGTCCAAGACGGCCCAGGAACTCCTGGACAAGCTTCACTATGAGCAGAAGAAGGAGGCCAAGCTGACGGCCCTCAAGCAGCTCACTGAGCTCTCCTCAATTATACACTACTGTCTTTCTCTGTTACAGTCCAAGACGGCCCAGGAACTCCTGGACAAGCTTCACTATGAGCAGAAGAAGGAGGCCAAGCTGACGGCCTTCAAGCAGCTCTCTGAGCTCTCCTCAATTATACACTACTGTCTTTCTCTGTTACAGTCCAAGACGGCCCAGGAACTCCTGGTCAAGCTTCACTATGAGCAGAAGAAGGAGGCCAAGCTGACGGCCCTCAAGCAGCTCACTGAGCTCTCCTCAATTATACACTACTGTCTTTCTCTGTTACAGTCCAAGACGGCCCAGGAACTCCTGGACAAGCTTCACTATGAGCAGAAGAAGGAGGCCAAGCTGACGGCCCTCAAGCAGCTCACTGAGCTCTCCTCAATTATACACTACTGTCTTTCTCTGTTACAGTCCAAGACGGCCCAGGAACTCCTGGACAAGCTCCACTATGAGCAGAAGAAGGAGGCCAAGCTGACGGCCTTCAAGCAGCTCTCTGAGCTCTCCTCAATTATACACTACTGTCTTTCTCTGTTACAGTCCAAGACGGCCCAGGAACTCCTGGACAAGCTCCACTATGAGCAGAAGAAGGAGGCCAAGCTGACGGCCCTCAAGCAGCTCTCTGAGCTCTCCTCAATTATACACTACTGTCTTTCTCTGTTACAGTCCAAGACGGCCCAGGAACTCCTGGACAAGCTCCACTATGAGCAGAAGAAGGAGGCCAAGCTGACGGCCTTCAAGCAGCTCTCTGAGCTCTCCTCAATTATACACTACTGTCTTTCTCTGTTACAGTCCAAGACGGCCCAGGAACTCCTGGACAAGCTCCACTATGAGCAGAAGAAGGAGGCCAAGCTGACGGCCCTCAAGCAGCTCTCTGAGCTCTCCTCAATTATACACTACTGTCTTTCTCTGTTACAGTCCAAGACGGCCCAGGAACTCCTGGACAAGCTTCACTATGAGCAGAAGAAGGAGGCCAAGCTGACGGCCCTCAAGCAGCTCACTGAGCTCTCCTCAATTATACACTACTGTCTTTCTCTGTTACAGTCCAAGACGGCCCAGGAACTCCTGGACAAGCTCACTATGAGCAGAAGAAGGAGGCCAAGCTGACGGCCTTCAAGCAGCTCACTGAGCTCTCCTCAATTATACACTACTGTCTTTCTCTGTTACAGTCCAAGACGGCCCAGGAACTCCTGGACAAGCTCCACTATGAGCAGAAGAAGGAGGCCAAGCTGACGGCCTTCAAGCAGCTCTCTGAGCTCTCCTCAATTATACACTACTGTCTTTCTCTGTTACAGTCCAAGACGGCCCAGGAACTCCTGGACAAGCTCCACTATGAGCAGAAGAAGGAGGCCAAGCTGACGGCCTCAAGCAGCTCTCTGAGCTCTCCTCAATTATACACTACTGTCTTTCTCTGTTACAGTCCAAGACGGCCCAGGAACTCCTGGACAAGCTTCACTATGAGCAGAAGAAGGAGGCCAAGCTGACGGCCCTCAAGCAGCTCTCTGAGCTCTCCTCAATTATACACTACTGTCTTTCTCTGTTACAGTCCAAGACGGCCCAGGAACTCCTGGACAAGCTCCACTATGAGCAGAAGAAGGAGGCCAAGCTGACGGCCCTCAAGCAGCTCACTGAGCTCTCCTCAATTATACACTACTGTCTTTCTCTGTTACAGTCCAAGACGGCCCAGGAACTCCTGGACAAGCTCCACTATGAGCAGAAGAAGGAGGCCAAGCTGACGGCCCTCAAGCAGCTCACTGAGCTCTCCTCAATTATACACTACTGTCTTTCTCTGTTACAGTCCAAGACGGCCCAGGAACTCCTGGACAAGCTCCACTATGAGCAGAAGAAGGAGGCCAAGCTGACGGCCCTCAAGCAGCTCACTGAGCTCTCCTCAATTATACACTACTGTCTTTCTCTGTTACAGTCCAAGACGGCCCAGGAACTCCTGGACAAGCTTCACTATGAGCAGAAGAAGGAGGCCAAGCTGACGGCCCTCAAGCAGCTCACTGAGCTCTCCTCAATTATACACTACTGTCTTCCTCTGTTACAGTCCAAGACGGCCCAGGAACTCCTGGACAAGCTTCACTATGAGCAGAAGAAGGAGGCCAAGCTGACGGCCCTCAAGCAGCTCACTGAGCTCTCCTCAATTATACACTACTGTCTTTCTCTGTTACAGTCCAAGACGGCCCAGGAACTCCTGGACAAGCTTCACTATGAGCAGAAGAAGGAGGCCAAGCTGACGGCCCTCAAGCAGCTCACTGAGCTCTCCTCAATTATACACTACTGTCTTTCTCTGTTACAGTCCAAGACGGCCCAGGAACTCCTGGACAAGCTTCACTATGAGCAGAAGAAGGAGGCCAAGCTGACGGCCCTCAAGCAGCTCACTGAGCTCTCCTCAATTATACACTACTGTCTTTCTCTGTTACAGTCCAAGACGGCCCAGGAACTCCTGGACAAGCTTCACTATGAGCAGAAGAAGGAGGCCAAGCTGACGGCCCTCAAGCAGCTCTCTGAGCTCTCCTCAATTATACACTACTGTCTTTCTCTGTTACAGTCCAAGACGGCCCAGGAACTCCTGGACAAGCTTCACTATGAGCAGAAGAAGGAGGCCAAGCTGACGGCCTTCAAGCAGCTCACTGAGCTCTCCTCAATTATACACTACTGTCTTTCTCTGTTACAGTCCAAGACGGCCCAGGAACTCCTGGACAAGCTTCACTATGAGCAGAAGAAGGAGGCCAAGCTGACGGCCCTCAAGCAGCTCTCTGAGCTCTCCTCAATTATACACTACTGTCTTTCTCTGTTACAGTCCAAGACGGCCCAGGAACTCCTGGACAAGCTTCACTATGAGCAGAAGAAGGAGGCCAAGCTGACGGCCCTCAAGCAGCTCACTGAGCTCTCCTCAATTATACACTACTGTCTTTCTCTGTTACAGTCCAAGACGGCCCAGGAACTCCTGGACAAGCTCCACTATGAGCAGAAGAAGGAGGCCAAGCTGACGGCCCTCAAGCAGCTCACTGAGCTCTCCTCAATTATACACTACTGTCTTTCTCTGTTACAGTCCAAGACGGCCCAGGAACTCCTGGACAAGCTTCACTATGAGCAGAAGAAGGAGGCCAAGCTGACGGCCTTCAAGCAGCTCTCTGAGCTCTCCTCAATTATACACTACTGTCTTTCTCTGTTACAGTCCAAGACGGCCCAGGAACTCCTGGACAAGCTTCACTATGAGCAGAAGAAGGAGGCCAAGCTGACGGCCCTCAAGCAGCTCACTGAGCTCTCCTCAATTATACACTACTGTCTTTCTCTGTTACAGTCCAAGACGGCCCAGGAACTCCTGGACAAGCTTCACTATGAGCAGAAGAAGGAGGCCAAGCTGACGGCCTTCAAGCAGCTCACTGAGCTCTCCTCAATTATACACTACTGTCTTTCTCTGTTACAGTCCAAGACGGCCCAGGAACTCCTGGACAAGCTCCACTATGAGCAGAAGAAGGAGGCCAAGCTGACGGCCTTCAAGCAGCTCTCTGAGCTCTCCTCAATTATACACTACTGTCTTTCTCTGTTACAGTCCAAGACGGCCCAGGAACTCCTGGACAAGCTTCACTATGAGCAGAAGAAGGAGGCCAAGCTGACGGCCCTCAAGCAGCTCACTGAGCTCTCCTCAATTATACACTACTGTCTTTCTCTGTTACAGTCCAAGACGGCCCAGGAACTCCTGGACAAGCTCCACTATGAGCAGAAGAAGGAGGCCAAGCTGACGGCCTTCAAGCAGCTCTCTGAGCTCTCCTCAATTATACACTACTGTCTTTCTCTGTTACAGTCCAAGACGGCCCAGGAACTCCTGGACAAGCTTCACTATGAGCAGAAGAAGGAGGCCAAGCTGACGGCCCTCAAGCAGCTCACTGAGCTCTCCTCAATTATACACTACTGTCTTTCTCTGTTACAGTCCAAGACGGCCCAGGAACTCCTGGACAAGCTTCACTATGAGCAGAAGAAGGAGGCCAAGCTGACGGCCTTCAAGCAGCTCACTGAGCTCTCCTCAATTATACACTACTGTCTTTCTCTGTTACAGTCCAAGACGGCCCAGGAACTCCTGGACAAGCTTCACTATGAGCAGAAGAAGGAGGCCAAGCTGACGGCCCTCAAGCAGCTCACTGAGCTCTCCTCAATTATACACTACTGTCTTTCTCTGTTACAGTCCAAGACGGCCCAGGAACTCCTGGACAAGCTCCACTATGAGCAGAAGAAGGAGGCCAAGCTGACGGCCCTCAAGCAGCTCTCTGAGCTCTCCTCAATTATACACTACTGTCTTTCTCTGTTACAGTCCAAGACGGCCCAGGAACTCCTGGACAAGCTCCACTATGAGCAGAAGAAGGAGGCCAAGCTGACGGCCTTCAAGCAGCTCTCTGAGCTCTCCTCAATTATACACTACTGTCTTTCTCTGTTACAGTCCAAGACGGCCCAGGAACTCCTGGACAAGCTTCACTATGAGCAGAAGAAGGAGGCCAAGCTGACGGCCCTCAAGCAGCTCTCTGAGCTCTCCTCAATTATACACTACTGTCTTTCTCTGTTACAGTCCAAGACGGCCCAGGAACTCCTGGACAAGCTCCACTATGAGCAGAAGAAGGAGGCCAAGCTGACGGCCCTCAAGCAGCTCACTGAGCTCTCCTCAATTATACACTACTGTCTTTCTCTGTTACAGTCCAAGACGGCCCAGGAACTCCTGGACAAGCTCCACTATGAGCAGAAGAAGGAGGCCAAGCTGACGGCCCTCAAGCAGCTCACTGAGCTCTCCTCAATTATACACTACTGTCTTTCTCTGTTACAGTCCAAGACGGCCCAGGAACTCCTGGACAAGCTCCACTATGAGCAGAAGAAGGAGGCCAAGCTGACGGCCCTCAAGCAGCTCACTGAGCTCTCCTCAATTATACACTACTGTCTTTCTCTGTTACAGTCCAAGACGGCCCAGGAACTCCTGGACAAGCTTCACTATGAGCAGAAGAAGGAGGCCAAGCTGACGGCCCTCAAGCAGCTCACTGAGCTCTCCTCAATTATACACTACTGTCTTCCTCTGTTACAGTCCAAGACGGCCCAGGAACTCCTGGACAAGCTTCACTATGAGCAGAAGAAGGAGGCCAAGCTGACGGCCTTCAAGCAGCTCACTGAGCTCTCCTCAATTATACACTACTGTCTTCCTCTGTTACAGTCCAAGACGGCCCAGGAACTCCTGGACAAGCTTCACTATGAGCAGAAGAAGGAGGCCAAGCTGACGGCCCTCAAGCAGCTCACTGAGCTCTCCTCAATTATACACTACTGTCTTTCTCTGTTACAGTCCAAGACGGCCCAGGAACTCCTGGACAAGCTTCACTATGAGCAGAAGAAGGAGGCCAAGCTGACGGCCCTCAAGCAGCTCTCTGAGCTCTCCTCAATTATACACTACTGTCTTTCTCTGTTACAGTCCAAGACGGCCCAGGAACTCCTGGACAAGCTCCACTATGAGCAGAAGAAGGAGGCCAAGCTGACGGCCCTCAAGCAGCTCACTGAGCTCTCCTCAATTATACACTACTGTCTTTCTCTGTTACAGTCCAAGACGGCCCAGGAACTCCTGGACAAGCTCCACTATGAGCAGAAGAAGGAGGCCAAGCTGACGGCCCTCAAGCAGCTCACTGAGCTCTCCTCAATTATACACTACTGTCTTTCTCTGTTACAGTCCAAGACGGCCCAGGAACTCCTGGACAAGCTTCACTATGAGCAGAAGAAGGAGGCCAAGCTGACGGCCCTCAAGCAGCTCACTGAGCTCTCCTCAATTATACACTACTGTCTTCCTCTGTTACAGTCCAAGACGGCCCAGGAACTCCTGGACAAGCTTCACTATGAGCAGAAGAAGGAGGCCAAGCTGACGGCCTTCAAGCAGCTCACTGAGCTCTCCTCAATTATACACTACTGTCTTTCTCTGTTACAGTCCAAGACGGCCCAGGAACTCCTGGACAAGCTCCACTATGAGCAGAAGAAGGAGGCCAAGCTGACGGCCCTCAAGCAGCTCTCTGAGCTCTCCTCTGACATCACCTTCGCGCAGGAGTTTATCAACAAACAGGGACTCTCACTCATTATATCTATGGTGGAAGGCGGATCATAGTAAGTCACAGACTTTGTCAATTCAGAAAACTAATGCTAAATGTGATTTCCCGTAATAACACAGACAATGTTTTCATGGAAATATTAATCAAAATTGAAAAATACATATCAATATATGAAATGTATTTGCTCATTGAGAATATTATAAGTGCATATAATAGTTATGTCCTAACAATTATAGACCTGTATCTGACAATAGAGATGGCGAAAAGTATCTCTACTTTAAATCCTAGCACTTACATTGAAGTAAAGTCTTCAATCATTTGCTTCAATTTGACATATATAGCAATTCTCCAACAAAGCATTTTGGCATACACTAACATTTGCTGGGCAAGGCCCTGCTTTGTATTACATGTATATCTTTTTGTTTCGCCACCTCCATCAAAGTCTCCCACTTCTATATGTGCTAATTAATCATTGTGCTAAATTGTATTTTTGTATTCACATTTAAAAGAATTCAATCATGCACTTTGTGTTTCCTGTCTCCTACAAAATGAATTCTAAATTATTGTTTTCTAATGACCATATGATATCCATGTTCTTCAGGATTCATGCCAGGTTCTTAGCCAGGATTTAGAAACTAAGTGCCTAAACTTTAGCAAACATTAGGTGTTTGGGCATCTTATTTTTCAAGGGAGACCACATTATAAACAATTATTTACTTCTTGAGATAATGCACTAATATCCTTATCCTTAATATCCTTATTAAATGGAGTAATATGGATTAGGAAAAGTTCAATTATATGCTTAAAATTGGCATTTTAAGAAATACTTCACAAAGAAATTTGGGTGTCCTGAGGGGTAATTTTTGAGGCTTTTGGTGTTCGCGCGGCGCTCAGACAACCCTGCTGGCTGAGGCTATGATTTATCCCCTTCGTGGTTTGTGTCTTGCAGTTCTGGGGAACCCCTGGCATACACCCTGAAAGCGTTTGTTGAACTGATGGAGCACGGCATCGTCTCCTGGGACGTACTGGAACAGAGGTTCATCAAAACGGTAAATCTATTAACCCTTTTGCATCAGCAGCGTGCAATAGAAGCACTTGCCCCTTTGCAAGTTGCAAGTGAATTCGGCAAAAAATGCAATCGGGCAGGAAGAACAAGACCCTAACTTGCCCTGCTCAGCAAGTAATGTTTTTGGCAGAGTCCTCGCAATGTAACTCACCTTTGTTTAACAGAGTAGCAGGGCAAGTGGAAGTTATTGCGGGGCAAGCAATGTTTTGGAACCTATGTTGCACCCCAAACAGATTTGAATTTGGGCGCACAAAATTTCTTGCACTGCCAATTTCAAATTAATTGGTTCAGCTTACTTTGTTTGCACATTCTTCCATCAGAATGGAGCTGACTTATTTTGCAAAAAATTTAATATATCATCACACACTTGACCAAGACATGAAGAGTGCAAAATTAAAGCTGCCACCCTGAAAACTAGATATAGAGAAAACTGTAATGTACACAAGTGTTAAAACAGAATAAATGCTTCACTACTCAGATATTTTACTTTCAGAATCATCTTTGATTTGCATTAGGATTGGTAGTGTTCCCCCAGCAAATGCCATCTGAACTTACGATACTTGAGAGGATAACTTTGAATTGAGGAAGATTTTACAAAATATTTAAAAAAGGTTGTTAGTAATGTTTTGATTAACATTTTTCCGTCGAATATGCCTGCGAGATTTCATCGAAAATTGTTAGACTGCTTTTGGGTCGCTTTGAGCATTAAAGTGTTAAGATCTGTTAACCAATACTGCCTAACGATATAAAAATGACTTAACCTACCTGGACATCTCCACACAAAGGCAGTACTCTATCTATAAGCAACATTTCTTAAGTTGACTGTGCTAGATTTAACAAATTTGAGTTTCTTGGATGTAGGAAGTATTATTAAAATATTGACAACATATCATATTGTGAAGAGAATATCAGTAAGGTATCGTATCATGGATATGTTATAGGTGCCAATCCCTCATTATGCAAATGCAGTACTCCTAGTGGCGGAAAAGGGTACTAGGACCACTCATTTGTGACAATCTGCTTGCTTCACTTTGTTTTTGCCAGAAATAACCGCCTTGCCACTCAGATATATTTCTTTCATAATCATCTTTAACATTTATTATATAAATGCTAGTGTTCGTCCGATTGTTCGAACAAGCCGAACAGCGTTCGTTTGTGCCTCCGATTATGATGATCGATCGCAATTTCACATGTTCGAACAAAAAAACGAACATGGATAAAAATTCTATTCAAAGAAATAGCTGGACTTTCGGTAGTCCTGCCTGTCAGAAAATCTGAGAAAAAAAGTTAAGTTACCTATTTATTGCCCCACCAAAGAGGAAACACTGCTGGACCGCTCCAGATCCACCTCTCTGAGCGTGCTGAGGCGATGTTACGATGCCGCCATTGTTGTTGTGGTTATCGGCACACACTAGCGTAAATGCGCATGACGCAATTACGCTAGTGTGTGTTGATACCGCTAGGTGTCGTGGTACCTTATGACTAAAGTAAACAGCAATGGCGACACGGAAAACCATGTACACAACTTCGATTATTAATCGGTCATCGGTCGTTAAGATGGACCGATGATCGATCTTGAAAATTGTGACCGATTCCGAACACTAATAAATGCAGCACTCCTAGTGGCAGGAAAGGGAACTAGGACCGCTCAGTTATGAGAACTTGTGGTCACTATGTTACCCACAAATGTTAACAGAAATAATTGCCTTGCTACTCAGATGTATTCCTGTCATAATCATCTTCAATGCTTAATATGCAATTGCAGCACTCCTAGTGGCAGGAAATGGAACTAGGTCCATTTAGTCATAAGAATTGCTTCTGTCACTATGTTACGCACAATTAAATGTTAATAGAAATAATTGCCTTGCTACTCAGAAATATTCCTGTCATAATCATATCCATAACCGTCTTTAATGTTTATTATGCAAATGTAGCACTCCTAGTGGCAGAAATGGGAACTAGGATCACTCAGTTGTGAAATTTGGTTTCTTCATTATTTTATGCAGAGATGTTTAATGAAGTAGCCACATTGCTACTCAGATATATTTCTTTCTTAATCATCTTCAATATCTATTATGGAAATATGTAGCACTCCTAGTGGCAGGAAAGGGAACTAGAACCACTCAGTTGTGAAAATTTGCTTGCTTCACTATTTTATGTGTGTTGAATGATGGTGTTTTTCAGGTGTCTGGATCTGTGAATACCCGGGTGGGGAGCACGGACGCCACCACTCTTCAGTCAGCTCTGGAGATCCTGGAATCCATTGTATTACACAGGTAAGAATTCCACACTCAAGTAGGGAATGGTACTGGTAGTCGATACAAAACCAAATATCGATATTGAATGGAAAAAGTATTGTATTATATTGTAACATTTTTCAGAAAATGTTTGTTAGAGGAATGGTGACCAGAACCAATCTGCACATTTCCCTTGAATATTCTGTGATTTTTTCCTGTTATTTTAACCCTTCCAAAGCCGATGCTAATTTCGTCCAAAGCACAAGGGTGCAAAGAATTTTGAAAATCATCTAAACTCTGTCATGTTGGTATTCTTTGGATAGCTCTCACTGAGTACTCGTAGATGAGTACCCATGTGCCAGGGATGAATAGAAAAAGTATTGTATTGTTTACCCTTTCCAATGCTGAGGCTACTTTCATCTTAAGCACAAGGGCGCAAATCTTTTTGAAAACCAGCCAATCCCTGTCATGTTGGTATTCATTTGATAGCTCTTGTTTAGTACTCTCAGATGAATACCTGTGTGTCAAGGTTTCAATCATTTTCTCAGTTTTTTTTGCATTATTTTATATTCGCCAAAATAATATATATATATATATATATATATATATATATATATATATATATATATCATAATCCAAAACGCAAGGACACAAAGAATTTTGAAAACCAGATAATCCCTGTCATGTTGGTATTCATTTGATAGCTCTTGTTTAGTACTCTCAGATGAATACCTGTGTGCCAGAGTTTCAATCATTTTTCTCAGTTCTTTTTGCATCATTTTATATTGGCCAAATTAGCAACCAGCAACATAAGGGTTAAGATGTGTTACGCTGATACTGCTTATTGATATAAAATTGACTTACCTGCCCCCAGGATTCCTGTCACGAAGGCAGTTTGTTATTTATTAGTGAAATTTCTGAAGTCGACTGCTAATTTTTACAAATTTAAGTCAGTGGGAGACTGGAAGTATTGTTAAAGATATTGTTAAGATATTGTTTCGTTAAGGAAATAATTGTTGTCAATGTTATATTGTATTGTTAAGATTTAAATGTTTTAATAATTGAATCAATTGCTAGCTGGCATATTTTTCGTTTTTTTGGATGAATATAGTAACTAAAAGAATTAGTGTTCGTCCGATTGTTCGAACAAGCCGAACAGCGTTCGTTTGTGCCTCCGATTATGATGATCGAACGCAATTTCAAATGTTCAAACAAAAAAACGAACATGGATAAAAATTATATTTAAAGAAATAGCTGGACTTTCGTAGTCCAGCCTGTTAGAAAATCTGAGAAAAAAGTTTAGTTACCTATTTGTTGCCGCACCAAAGAGGAAACACTGCTGGACCGCTCCAGATCCACCTCTCTGAGCGTGCTGAGGCGATGTTACGATGCCGCCATTGTTGTTGTGGTTATCGGCGCACCATAGCGTAAATGCGCATGACGCAATTACGCTAGTGTGTGTTGATACCGCTAGGTGTCACGGTACCTTATGACTAAAGTAAACAGCAATGGCGACACAGAAAACCATGTACACAACTTCGATTATTAATTGGTCATCGGTCGTTCAGATGGACCGATGATCGATCTTGAAAATTGTGACCGATTCCGAACACTAAAAAGAATGTGTTTTGATACATGTTTGAGAAATACGCTTGTCCTTGTTGGGTTATGACAATCCCTCTTACATGTATATTTTTGAATAACATGCTATAACTGCATTTTCTTAATGTCGTTTCAGCACAGGGAAGTACAGTATCGTGGAACAGGAAGTGACCCCGGTGAACCTTATACACCATTTACAGAGCTCGAACACAGAGATTCAGAAAAACGCAATCGCTCTCATTAACGCATTATTCCTTAAAGCTGATCTACCAAAGAGAAAGGTAAGAGACTGGTAGCAGTCATCTTTAACCTGTTGATACTTAAAAGCTCATTAACGCATTATTCCTTAAAGCTGATCTACCAAAGAGAAAGGTAAGAGACTTGTAGCACTCATCTCATTGATTTTGAAATTTCGATTTTACAAAATATTTGAAAGAGTTATTGGTAACATTCTAAATATATTACACTCTCTCTCTCTCTCTCTCTCTCTCTCTCTCTCTCTCTCTCTCTCTCTCTCTCTCTCTCTCTCTCTCTCTCTCTCTCTCATCTCTCTCTCTCTCTCTCTCTCTCTCTCTCTCTCTCTCTCTCTCATCTCTCTCTCTCTCTCTCTCTCTCTCTCTATATATATATATATATGCAGGGCTCGACACTAACGCTAACAACCGCTGGCCCCTGGCCAGTAAAAATCCCCTAAAACAGCTTCGGGCCAGTAAAAACAGACCTCTGCTGGTCCTACAGGACCAGTAAACATTCCAATTCTGAAGGCACACAACCCGGGTTGTCAAGAGATCCGTGGACCGGGACCCGGTAGAATCAAAGGCATAACAGTGAACAGAAGGGTGGCTGCATCTATCTCCCGGCTCAGCACCACAGGAAGCGTTGATAGTTTTATGGACGACCTGTGGTCACCAGCAAAGCCTTTGTTTAGGACCCAGTACTGATATTATACACAGTAAAATCCTGTGTGCTAGGTTGTGACCACAATGTCAACAGTCCAGCATTCTCCACACGAGATTCAAGATGGAGGCTGATGGTGTACCACAAACTGGGCCGATGATTCCAATGTCGTAAAAAGTGCCTGCGTGAGAATAGGCCAGTCTTTTTATACACATGTTCCTGGCTGTGTGTTTTAGCTTTGTGATTAGTAATGTGTATAAATAGCATTGTGATTCATGGAAGGGTTTCACATGGAGGGTTAAGGCTGATCCTTTGAATATGTTACACATTTACTAACTATGGCATGTTAATATGATTCAATGTGTGATGTATGATTTCTCTTTCTCTTCATTTACATTTCTGTGACTTTAAGGGAAATGATTTCCCTTAAACATTTTAATTCTTTCTTTCTTTCTTACACTCCAAGCCCTATCAAAATTATTATTGTTATTATTATTATTATTATAATTATTATTTATTTATTTATTTTTTATTATTAGAAACAGCGGTTAGTGAGTGCATCATGGTAGGGGGTATTGCACTTACAAGAACTAAAAAAGGAAATATGTTAATATATAATGATCTAAAGGTAGTGCTGCCATTTTTTTTTTACACTTTCGAAACCTACTTTTATAATTGTGTACATTATTTTTCGGCTCATCAGGCACATCAAATGCCTGATACTGTTATGGTACACATCATTGAACAGCATGCTGAATAGTGCATTCAGATATTGTTTATGCATGACATTTGAATATGAATTAAAAAAAAGGTTATTTTTGAAATAGATAAAATGAATAAAAATAAATGTTGTTGGGGAATTTCAAGCAATATTTTTTCTTGTTATGTCAATAAACCTTTGTAGATAATTGACATTTATGAGAAAAATGTGTAGGACCATTAAAATTTTTGCAGGACCAGTAGACTCTAGGTTTTACTGGTCCTACGGGGCCAGTAACTTTTTGAGTTAGCGTCGAGGCCTGATATGTATATATATATATATAAATATATATATATATATATATATATATATATATATATATATATATATATATATATATATATATATATATGTATATACCTTATACCATTTCATATTGACATACTTAAATTTAACAACACAAATCGGAAAGTAATTACATGTTGACTTTCTTTTTTCAGAAAATTGCTGAGAATCTTTCAACCAAATCTATCAGAAATGTAATACTGAGTGTAAGTATCTCTTATATTTATTAGTTGTAATGACAATAGAGGAGAAATTGTATAAATAAGGTGGTTCTTTTCCTTGATGGTATGTTTTCACCTTGTGCAGTCTCAAGGGTCATTGCCGCTATATATTTGGGAGCAGAATAGTATTGGGATGTTGTTTCATGAATAACTTACTGGTTCATAAAATATATAATTTTAAGTAAAAAGAGATTTTGGTGTGTGTCTTTTGTAAATACCAGTTTAACAAAATAATAACACAAACATTTCTTGAAGAATTAAACATATAACTACTTTATTTTTTAATGTACATAATCTGTGTAATGCTTTTCACTTTTTCAATCAGGGATTTTGGACCCCCTCAATTCTTGAAATCCCAATTTGGAGAACTGGAGAGATTCAATTACTAGTAACGACTTGTTATAAATATAATTATGTTATACATATAGTGATGAGAGTGTCTTTTATTTGTAGTGTATTTCTCTCGTATTATTTTTGTATGTAAAATGAGGCAAGACATTTTTGTTTGTTTTGAGATATGTGATCAGCAAAGTTACTAGGCCAGGGTCATAGATTGGATGTATGTGATTTCGCTTTCTTATTTCTTCTAGGGGGAAGTTTTACGAATTTTTCATGACATTTGCGCTGGCCATTCCCCCTCTAACTGTGAAAAATTGGCCTGTGCGCTTCTTTGTGTGTGTGCGCTTAATCGGGCGAATACGGTATACAATAGTCACATGAGGGGGTTGTACTCACACATTCTCACTAAACGCGTTAGCAAAGCAGGGCTCAATATTAACTTTTGAAGGCACCTGCCAAGTAGGGAAAGGTTAATATGAATTTCTACCTGCCCAACACAATTTCCACCTGTGATACAACAGTTGTGAAAGAGTGTACATCAAATTAGTTTCTTTATATGTACCCCTTAACTGTTTCCCTCCTACAGTTGTATTTGTACTGAAGAAGAAATGTTGACTTCCTCAGTGTAATAATATCTCCCAAGTTACATGAGGAAATCTTACCTGCCATGTCGGGCAGGCACAGTCTGATTTTAACCTGCCCTGCAGTCATTTTGAAAATTCGTTCCTCGGGCCCTGGGACAGTAGAGAAGCCTTTGATGTCGAGCCATGTAGCACAGTGCCATCTATCCACAAGGAAAGAAATTACTGAATGTGGTCTGGACTTTGTTTCGGCGAGAGAGTTTGTGGGTTCTTGACGTCACAAGCTCTGTCACGAACAACAAACAGCTCGCCAAAACGACTTTGGTAGAAAACCAGAGCACGTGACTAGCGATAACAGAATCCCTGGGAGGCAGGATTTTACAGACCACTCTAGCATACTGCAGTGCCATCTATCCAGCTTGCATGCTACTAATATTGTTCACCCAGCTAGCAAAGGGATTAGATTTATATGCGTCCAAGTGGAAATCATCTGGCAATTGTCAGTGAGTTTATAAACGTCCTTTTAACATTGTGTCAAATAAGCCTACCGTAAAAGTGCCTTTTCTCTGTGTAAAGGAATAAACTGATTTTTCCTGATTCCAAGCCGTCTAGATAGTTCAAGACCCTTGCTCCTGTATTCACAATAGTATATACATATAAACTTATATAGTGCATAACGTTCCTTGTACATCAGCTCGCTGCATGTTTTATTATAAATAAAGTGTAAAATCAGATCATTTAATGCAAAGCTTACCACTGGGTATCAGTGTCTTAGCCAGGGTTTAGAAACTGGGTGCCTAAAATTGGCAGTTGTAAAATTTTTGGGCGTCCACATTCTTAAGGGGGATCACAATATACTCATATTTCAACCATAGACATGTATAAATTCATCAAAATAAGGCGTGATATCATTAAACAATGTCATGGGAATTATAAGGATATCAAAAAATTCAATTATAAGCTTGAGATTGAGATTTTTAGAAATTCCACACAAAAAATTGGGGTGTCCTGAGGGGTTCTTTTTCAGGGTTTTGTGTCCAAATAGGCACCCAGACACCCTGCTGGCTAAGACCATGCTGGGCTTCTTTGTACATGAAGATACACTTTGTTCATGATTAGACCATCTGCGCACTCATGAATTGACTAACCCTGAAAGAAAAATGTCAACTTTTTTAACCCTTATGCTGCTTGTGGCTAATTTGGCTATTTCAAAATGATGCAAAAAACCTGAAATATGACTGAAACCCTGGCACATGGGTACTCTTCTGAGAGTATTCAGCTAGAGCTATCCGATGAATACGAACTTGACAGGGTTCAGATGGTTTTCAAAACTCTTTGCGTCTTTGTGCTTTTGACAAAGGTAGCCTCAGCATTGGAAGGCTTAATTCCTCCTACTTGATGTAAAAGTTAGAAGTACTATTATGCGAGAGGATCCGTATGGAATGAAAGTACTGAATCTGGCTTGGGAAGCAGTCTTTTCACAGACCTCTCTAGCATACTGCAGTGCCATCTATCCATAGATAATTATATTATGATGAAAAAATTCAATTATATGCTTGAGATTGACACTTTAAGAAATTCCTTACAAAAGTTTTGGGTGTCCTGAGGGGTGTGAATTTTTAGGGTTTAGATGTCCAAATGATGCCCAGATGCCCTTCTGGCTGAGACTGACGCTGATCTTTATCTTGATATTAAGCTTATCTAGCATACTGCAGTGCCATCTATTCATAGATAATTATATTATAATGAAAAAATTCAATTGTATGCTTGAGATTGACACTGGGTGTCCGGAGGGGTGTGAATTTTTATTGTATAGGTGTCCAAAAGTCGCCCTGCTGGCTAAGACTATGACGCTGCTCCTTCACTTGATATTAAGCCATCTTGTTTTTGATTGTCTTCAGAACGTTATCCAAGGCTCCAGTTCTATTGGTACTGAGATGGCCCACCAGCTGTATGTACTACAGAACCTCATGTTTAACCTACTGGATGAGCGGATGATGACCCCTATAGATGACAATGACCAGGTAAGTGGATAAAATCTCCCCCCCCCCCAAGAAAAAAAAAAAAAAAAAAGATTAGATAAATAAATGGTTGTGTTTCTAGGGTCCATACCGTGTCAGAAGATTGTGCTGGGGTCAAATATTTTTTGCTCAATTAGCATTTCAGTATTTCTTTGCAGCTGACTACAGAGATATTTATCATTATTGAGAGAGAGAGAGAGAGAGAGAGAGAGAGAGAGAGAGAGAGAGAGAGAGAGAGAGAGAGAGAGAGAGAGAGAGAGAGAGAGAGAGAGAGAGAGAGAGAGAGAGCAAAGCCCCCCCCCCCCCCCCCCCCCCCCCTGGCTGGTGGCTAATTTCGCCAATACAAAATGATGCAAAAAACGTGGAAAATGACCAAAACCCTGGCAAATGGGTACTCATCTGAGAGTACTCAGTGAGAGCTATCCAATGAATACCAATATGATAGGGTTCAGATGGTTTTCATCATTTTTGCGACCTTATGCTTTGGACGAAAGTGCCCTCAGCATTGGAAGGAGTAGTATTGTTGATTCCTACCTCTCCACTAGTTACCAGGGCATGGAATGTACTTATCATATTCTAAAGGAGATTAATTTGGCTAATCCTCTGCGTTATGCTTAATCCTCCCTGGCACTCCTCCCTGGCTGGGTGCTTGAACTACCCTGATTTTTGTACCCGCATGACCCGATCTTAGTCAGGGTTCATTAACTGGGTTCCCAGTGTATGACAGGGATGGTCTTAACCTGAATTTAAAAACTGGGTGCCCAAATCTGGCAGTGATAAAACTTATGGGCTTCCTGTTTTTCAAGGGAGATCACAATATACTGAGATCTTGACCATAAACTTGGAAAGCCCTCGCCGAGTACTCTCAGATGAGTACCCATGTGCCAGGGTTTCAGTCCCTTTTCAGTTTTTTTGCATTATTTTGTATTTGCAAAATTAGACAGCAGTAGCACAAGGGTTAAGCCATTAATACTTACAGTGGCAAAAAGCAGCCTTACAATTTCAGTGAAATCTTTCAGGTAAAAGCAAATTTCAGGAAAGTATTTGAAGGAGAAATGGCAACCAGAGTCCTACCATCAACTCTACTTTAAATATTTTGTAAAATAACTTTTGTAAAATAAGTTTTTGCAGGGTTCAACAATAACAGTGCAGCGCTGGCCCCAGGCCAGTAAGAAATCCTTAAAATGGCTTTGGGCCTGTAAAAACCTACGTCAACTGGTCCTACAGGGCCACTAAACATTTGTGACATTCTTGTTAACAAGTTTTCCCCCACATCAGGCACATCAAATGCCTGATAACATTAAGAGAAAAATTTGTAGGCTCAGTAGAACCTAGGTCTTACTGTTCCTACGTGGCCTGTTAATTTATAAGTTATCCTCAAGGCCTGTATTGTCAAAATATAATAATAATAATAATAACGATAATAATAATAATAATAATAATAATAATAATAATAATAATAATAATAATAATAATAATGTCATTTGATATTTTCTATATAAACATGCTCAAAGGCGCATTATAGATCCAGACATTAATCTCAGCAAGTAACAAGATAGACGCCAGTGGCGTCAAGAGGTTGATTCCTTGTATGTCTTTTTGTAGTTAATCATTTGCAATTTTTTGTTTTTTTAATATTTTGCTATTTTGAAATTTTTCTGATTTTTGTGTTTTTTCGTTAGTGGTTACAGACTGATACACACTTGTAATGCTGCTGATGATACTTACAGACTTTTTAATCAAAAACCAAGTTTGTGAATAGACATTAATATCAGTTTGGAGCACTATAAAACATTTTCCTTTTTTATGAAATTCTTTATCTTTTTATCATACCTAATAGTGCCAAAAAATACATCTGAAACACATATCTTTCAAATTTTTCATAAGATTTCTATCTAAAACCCTCCCTCAAATATTTTCCAAAACTATAACCCACTTCTAGCTATCCAGAAACTTTGACAAACTCACCACCCACCATCACCTATCCAGTAGATCACCAAACATGAACGGGAAAAGCCCACATCCTGCACTGCAAATGACAGTCAACAAAACCCCACCAATAGCATGCTTGCCACAACTTACTTAATGCTGCCTGAAGAACTTTAGTCCGTGACTTACCCTTACATGAAAATGGCCAAACACTGCCAGAATGCAAACATGCACAGGGATCAACCTTATGGTCCCTTAAAGGGCATATGCCCCTGAACCATGTGATTTTGCTACCAGATGATGAATTATAGGAGCCAAGTTTGTGAACGGACATTAAATATCAGCTTAAAGCATTTTAAAAACTTTTCCTTTTTTTGAAATTCTTTATCTTTTCATCATACCTAATAGTGCCAAAAAATACAGCTGAAACACAAACCTTTCAAACTTTTCCCTGGGAGCATGCCCCAAGATCCCCAAACCTGGACAATGCACCCCTGGCAAAACCATACCGTCGTGGTGGCCGCACAGGAATTTAATAGCCCCTAAACTTAAAATCCTGGGAGCCAAATCTGCTCCTGTCTGAAAATGTTAAAGTCAATCACTGATGCATGTAACAAACTGACTGGCTGCCTGCAAATAACACCACATCAAAATCAAACATGTTGCCAACAGCCAAAAATCCACTCCCCCTTAACAGAGGCTTGTGACTCTCCCCCACAACACAAAATGTTAACACATAAGCTAAGTATATACAACAAAGCCCATGCATTAAAATAAGTGCCGGCTCTCAAATATTAAAAAAGACCAACAGTTAAACAGCGAATAAAAAATTTCATCATAACCTAAAATTCAGCACGCATAAATAAAATGCAACTTTTGACAAACTAAACTAATCACTAAGCCTATCCGCCAAATATAAACATGAACATTTTAACACACATACTTCAGAAAAAGAGAGCGATGGGGGGCGGGGTTAAAAATTTGACATCTGACATATCATCAAAGTAACACAAAACATTTACATGAAGATGGCCAAACACTGCCTAAAAGCAAACATGAACAGGGATCAACCTAATGTACCCTTTAGGGGCATATGCCCCTGGTTCATGTGATATTGCAACCAGATGAAAAAATATACGAGCCAACTTTGTGAAAGGACATTAAATATATGTTTGGAGCATTTTAAAACATTTTCCTTTTTCCTTAAATTCTTTATCTTTCTATCATACCTTATAGTGCCAAAAAATACATCTGAAACACATATCCTACAATTTTTTCATAAGAATTCTATCTAAAACCCTCCCCCAAATATTTCCCAAAATTATAACCCACTTCTAGCTATCCAAGAAACTATGACAAACCCACCATCACTCATCCAGTAGATCACCAAACATGAATGGGAAAAGCCCACATCCTGCACTGCAAATGAGAGTCAACAAAACCCCACCAATAGCATGCTTGCCACAACTTACCTGCTGCTGCCTGAAGAACATTAGTCTGTGACTTACCTTTACATGAAAATGACCAAACACTGCCTGAGTGCAAACATGCACAAGGATCAACCTTATGGTCCCTTAAGGGGCATATGTTCCTGGATTATGTGATTTTGCTACCTGATGATGAACTATAAGAGCCAAGCTTGTGAATGGACATTAAATATCAGCTTAGAACATTTTAAAAAAAATTCAACTTTCTTGAACTTCTTTATCTTTTTATCATACCTAATAGTGCCAAAAAATACATCAGAAACACAAACTATTCAATTTTTTCCCTGGAAAAATGCTCCAAAACCCCCAAACCTGGACAGTTAAAACATTTCCCTTCCACTGAAATTCTTTATCTTTTTATCATACCTAATAGTGCCAAAAAATACATCTGAAACACATATCCCTCAATTTTTTCAAAAGAATTCTATCTAAAACCCTCCCTCAAATATTTTCGAAAACTATAACCCACTCCTAGCTATCCAAGAAACTATGGCAAACTCACCACCACTAATCCAGTAGATCACCAAACATGAATGGGAAAAGCCTACAACCAGCACTGCAAATGACAGCCAACAAAACCCCACCAGCAGCATGCTTGCCACAACTAACATGCTGCTGCCTGAAGAACTTTAGTCCGTGACTTACCTTTACATGAAAATGGCCAAACACTGCCTGAATGCAAACATGCACAAATATCAACCATATGGCCCCTTAAGGGACATATGCCCCTGGCCATGATCTTCCGCCACTAAAGCAGGTCCAGCACTACCAGAAACCCAATATGCATGCAATAACTTTGTACTTAAACCTAAAATAGACTGATACACACTTGTAATGCTGCTGATGATACTTACAGACTTTTTAATCAAAAACCAAGTTTGTGAATAGACATTAATATCAGTTTGGAGCAATTTAAAACAATTTCCTTTTATTTGAACTTCTTTATCTTTTTATCACACCTAATAGTGCCAAAAAATACATCTGAAACACATATCTTCCAAACTTTTCATAAGATTTCTATCTAAATCCGCACTTAAAAAAACTTCCCTATTTTTGAATTTCTTTATCTTTTTATCACACCTAATAGTGCCAAGAAATACAACTATAAGAGCCAGTTTGTGAATGTACATTAAATATCAGTCTAGAACAATTTCAAAAAAAATTCCCATTCTTTGAACTTCTTTATCTTTCTATCATACCTAATAGTGTTAAAAAATACATCAGAAACACAAACTTTGTAATTTTCCCTTTATTTTGATCAGTATTTTCGTTTGTTTTGCATCTTGGGCGATACAAATGCAGGGAGATGCTGCCTGGGCCCGAGCACTGGGTTGAAGGGGTATGGGACAGGCATCGGCATCATAGGGTAGAAGCCTGCATACTTCAGGTCTGCTACTTCACTCATGTTGAGAAGAGTTTCTAGGGACAGAACTGCAGGCAGCACTAAACATCAGGTAGACTGAAGGTACATCAGAGAAATTCAATACACCATGCAACCTGAAAAAATAATCATACATACCATCAAAGCAACACAAAAATATCAACACAAAACATATCTCACCAAATGCAATCTTATATTATCACACCGACACAATATCTTCTTTAAACAGTAATTGTTTTGTTTGAGGGACAGTGAAGATTTGCATGGTTTCTATATTTTGTGGATGTGTTTTTATAAAATTGTATATTGAGTGATAGTTTTGTATTGATACTTTTGTATTTATTTCAATTTAATGTATGCTTACTATTTTGGGTTGTCAGGTGAATCAAGTTCCTATGATGCTCTTTGGTGTAGATGCAGTATGATGTCGAAGCCAGTTTCTATGAGTGCTGCCTGCAGTTATGTCCCTTGACACCCTTCTCACCATGAGTGAAAATGCAATCCTGAAGTATGCAGACCATTAACCCTGCCATCCCATGCATTCGCATTACATGCTCTTTGGGCTTATAAGTTTGTGACCAATAAATTATAACAGTACACACTTTTCCTGTCACCCAAAACAATTAAAATCATATCTTTATCTAAAATACAACAACAGTGAGAACGGAAGGGATGGCAGGATTAAAGGTCTGCTAACTTCAGGACTGCATACTACACTCATGGTGAGAAGGGTATATATACTGACTGCTGAAATCGCGATAAAAATATTTACTACTTCCGTTTTTTTCAAAGTTGTTTTCTTACGATTGTGGGGATCAAAGAAAATCCACAAATGGGCAGGATGGATTATTTAGAGTCTGTTTTCTTGAAGTTGAAACTTTTTTTCCGGTTTTAGTGGCGAAATTAATAAGTAAATTTAGAATTTCGCCAGGGTTCCTAAATCAACATTCCAAAAAGCCGTTTTTGCCGTTTTTTTCCGAAGTCGCCATTTTTTTTCAAAAATTACAAATATAAGCAACAAGTTATGATAATAGGGTAAAAGCCCTATTTGTTGCGAACACTTTGATGGGCCATTTGTAAATTTTGACCCAGAAACGGCGACGTGACAATTTATTGAAAAAAGTATGTTTTTTGTGTGAAATGCACACAATGCATATCAATGCCCTAATCTCGCTATATCAAAAAAATCAACTTCCGGTTGTAGCGAAAAGCTATTTTTTCGCTTCCAACCTGAAGTTGAATTAAAAAAATGATTGAATCAGATAGATGAGGATCTCATCTATCCAGGTAGGTAGTCATATTGTGATCGGGGGGAGATAGCTTGATGAAATTGACAGGAATCGGCGAGGTACCATTGAGAATGTACTAATCGCCGTGGTCAACACGCCACCATCGATGCGTGTTGACAAATATCTCAAAATATTTTCGATTTTCCGAAACCAAAAGAATTAATCTTAATAATATAGATACTTGGCTTGTTAATTCTTTTGGTTTCAGAATTTTAGAGTTAGAGATGGCCACAAACGAAAGCTTTGAAATCGGGGTGCAAATTTCGGCAAACCCGACCCATCGCCATGTTCACGCCACCATCGATGCGTGTTGACAAATATCTCAAAATATTTTCGATTTTCCGAAACCAAAAGAATTAATCTTAATAATATAGATACTTGGCTTGTTAATTCTTTTGGTTTCAGAATTTTAGAGTTAGAGATGGCCACAAACGAAAGCTTTGAAATTGGGGTGCAAATTTCGGCAAAACCGATATTCAAAATGGCGGAGGGTAACCTAGCCAATGTAAAAAATACGTGAATGAACACGTAAGTAAAATAGTACAAAGAGAAATACAAATAGCCGCTCATTGGTTAATAAACCGCGGGAAAGAGTACCACGTGGTGTGACGGTGAGGCAGTGAGACCGCTCATTGGATAATTCACCAGAGACAAACCACGTGGTGCTGTCACGTGATTAGCCGATCGCATTAAATATGCAGAAAACCCACGCATGCGCATCCACCCACGCATGCGCATCCAACGGCCGCCCCACCAGACCAGACGCGCTACAGAATCGTATTGGAGTGAAGAAAACGTAAAGTATAAACACGTAAAAATCCACCAAAAAAAAACTAGGCAACCCACAGAAACAATGAAACAAACATTATAAACTACACACCCAATTCTAACAGAAACAATAAACAAAACGACCCCACCACACCCCACTCTCCAGATCATGCGGCTAGAATTTTCCAAAAATGCCATGTAAGACAACATAGGGAAAATGCATCAACCAGCTCCCAGGACCCCCCCCCGGGAATGCAAGACAACAAAAGCGAACTGAATATAGGTTGTTGTTTGTACAACAACCTCTAAAAATCATTAATATATACTTGCCCTGCATGGTTAGTTAGTTGACCCTTGGCTGACCTGTGGTGGAATTAAGGATTAACCCTTTCATGCCTAGAGATGTGCATGCCAAGAGTCGTCTGGACCTAGATACTCAACCCTTATGCTGCTGGTGGCTAAATTGGCCAGTATAAAATGATGCAAACATCCTGATAAATGACTGAAACGCTGGTATATGAGAGTACTCCACGAGGGCTATCCAATGAATACCATATGACAGGGTTTAGATAGTTTTTAAAAATTATGCATTCTTGTGCTTTGATGGAAGTAGCATAAGTATTGGAAGAGTTAAGATAATTACTTAGGAATTGTGTTTTCATAAATTTGCAAAATATTTGGAACTTGATCAACATTTCTTCTTCAAATCTTTTCTGAAAAATTCTTTTGTTAGAAACAAAACTCAGACATTTTGGGCACAACAGGCATGAATTGGTTAAGGTCAACCGTTACTCTTCTATTATAGCACTTGGGTGTGGCATTGTCCCAACATTATATTTTGACTATGCCAAGTAAAAGGAGGCCCAGGCCGGGATTCTGCGCAATGCCTTAAGGCCGGGATTCTGCGCAATGCCTGTTGCTATGGTAATGAAACATTCGGGCAGAAGAATCAAATAAAAGTATATAAATGAATGTAAATTTTCTAAAATGAGGTCTTGTTTGTAGTTTACTACATATGCTCCATACATTGAACCCATAAAAAACTCAGAAAAAGGATGATGAAAAAAAAATTATGCCTAAAAAAAGCTCCCATGCTGCTCTGCCTCTGACTCCAAGCAGACGACTAAACAAGATGGCTGCCAAGCCCCTTACTGGTACTTCATCAAATCAAAAGTTATTGAAGAGTATCAATAAACTTTGTAAATTCTGACGTACTATAATAGTCATTAAGATTGGGCAGATGACCTTGTGTTGATTTATAGCTTCATCCGGAATGTCCTTTGGCTGGCTTCGGCCTAACGGCCTCAGCCAACCAAAGGACATTCAGGCCTCAGCTATAAATCATCACAAGGCCATCTACCCAATCTTAATCCCTATAACAATCTCCACAGTCTGACCAGTGGCTGACCTTTTTGTTGATATCTCTCTAACAAATAATTTTTTTAGAAAATATTTGAACAAGAAAATTTGTTCAAAATCCAACCCACAATTCCCCTTCAAATATTTTGCGAATTTATGATCAATTCCAAAGTTATGTTCAAAAGTATCACAAGGTCCTGACGACTCTTGTCAAGGAGATCTCCAGGCAAGAAAGGGTTAACCCTGTTCTAGTGCCAGGTTTTGAGGTACCTATGGTTGAAAAAAGGTATTTTTGTATGGGAATTTTAATTTTGATATGTTTCTTTTTTATTTTCAGGAGGCAGTGGCGGAGATTGTGGATTTGTGTAAGATAGCATTTGACATGGAGATTGATACTCATTCCCCAGCTACTAGCAAAGGACAGGGCAAGCACAACAGGGCACAGGAATACAAGAAACTCGGGTTTAGGGTAAGTGAAAGGGCAAGTTTGTAATATGTTATTTTTCAGATATTTATGATGGACAGGGCAAGTAAAACAGGACAAGCACAACAGGGCACAGGAATACAAGAAACACTAATCCTAAGGTAAGCAAAACAGGGCACAGGAATACAAGAAACACTAATCCTAAGGTAAGCAAAACAGGACCCAGGAATACAAGAAACACTAATCCTAAGGTAAGCAAAACAGGACCCAGGAATACAAGAAACACTAATCCTAAGGTAAGCAAAACAGGACCCAGGAATACAAGAAACACTAATCCTAAGGTAAGCAAAACAGGACCCAGGAATACAAGAAACACTAATCCTAAGGTAAGCACAACAGGACCCAGGAATACAAGAAACACTAATCCTAAGGTAAGCAAAACAGGACCCAGGAATACAAGAAACACTAATCCTAAGGTAAGCAAAACAGGACCCAGGAATACAAGAAACACTAATCCTAAGGTAAGCAAAACAGGACCCAGGAATACAAGAAACACTAATCCTAAGGTAAGCACAACAGGACCCAGGAATACAAGAAACACTAATCCTAAGGTAAGCAAAACAGGACACAGGAATACAAGAAACACTAATCCTAAGGTAAGCAAAACAGGACACAGGAATACAAGAAACACTAATCCTAAGGTAAGCAAAACAGGACACAGGAATACAAGAAACACTAATCCTAAGGTAAGCAAAACAGGACCCAGGAATACAAGAAACACTAATCCTAAGGTAAGCACAACAGGGCACAGGAATACAAGAAACACTAATCCTAAGGTAAGCAAAACAGGACACAGGAATACAAGAAACACTAATCCTAAGGTAAGCAAAACAGGACCCAGGAATACAAGAAACACTAATCCTAAGGTAAGCACAACAGGGCACAGGAATACAAGAAACACTAATCCTAAGGTAAGCAAAACAGGATACAGGAATACAAGAAACACTAATCCTAAGGTAAGCAAAACAGGACACAGGAATACAAGAAACACTAATCCTAAGGTAAGCAAAACAGGACCCAGGAATACAAGAAACACTAATCCTAAGGTAAGCACAACAGGGCACAGGAATACAAGAAACACTAATCCTAAGGTAAGCAAAACAGGACACAGGAATACAAGAAACACTAATCCTAAGGTAAGCAAAACAGGACCCAGGAATACAAGAAACACTAATCCTAAGGTAAGCACAACAGGACCCAGGAATACAAGAAACACTAATCCTAAGGTAAGCAAAACAGGACACAGGAATACAAGAAACACTAATCCTAAGGTAAGCAAAACAGGACCCAGGAATACAAGAAACACTAATCCTAAGGTAAGCAAAACAGGACCCAGGAATACAAGAAACACTAATCCTAAGGTAAGCAAAACAGGGCACAGGAATACAAGAAACACTAATCCTAAGGTAAGCAAAACAGGACCCAGGAATACAAGAAACACTAATCCTAAGGTAAGCAAAACAGGACCCAGGAATACAAGAAACACTAATCCTAAGGTAAGCAAAACAGGACCCAGGAATACAAGAAACACTAATCCTAAGGTAAGCAAAACAGGACCCAGGAATACAAGAAACACTAATCCTAAGGTAAGCACAACAGGGCACAGGAATACAAGAAACACTAATCCTAAGGTAAGCAAAACAGGACACAGGAATACAAGAAACACTAATCCTAAGGTAAGCAAAACAGGACCCAGGAATACAAGAAACACTAATCCTAAGGTAAGCACAACAGGACCCAGGAATACAAGAAACACTAATCCTAAGGTAAGCAAAACAGGACACAGGAATACAAGAAACACTAATCCTAAGGTAAGCAAAACAGGACCCAGGAATACAAGAAACACTAATCCTAAGGTAAGCACAACAGGGCACAGGAATACAAGAAACACTAATCCTAAGGTAAGCAAAACAGGACACAGGAATACAAGAAACACTAATCCTAAGGTAAGCAAAACAGGACCCAGGAATACAAGAAACACTAATCCTAAGGTAAGCAAAACAGGACCCAGGAATACAAGAAACACTAATCCTAAGGTAAGCAAAACAGGACCCAGGAATACAAGAAACACTAATCCTAAGGTAAGCAAAACAGGACCCAGGAATACAAGAAACACTAATCCTAAGGTAAGCAAAACAGGACCCAGGAATACAAGAAACACTAATCCTAAGGTAAGCAAAACAGGACCCAGGAATACAAGAAACACTAATCCTAAGGTAAGCAAAACAGGACCCAGGAATACAAGAAACACTAATCCTAAGGTAAGCAAAACAGGGCACAGGAATACAAGAAACACTAATCCTAAGGTAAGCAAAACAGGACCCAGGAATACAAGAAACACTAATCCTAAGGTAAGCAAAACAGGACCCAGGAATACAAGAAACACTAATCCTAAGGTAAGCAAAACAGGACCCAGGAATACAAGAAACACTAATCCTAAGGTAAGCAAAACAGGACCCAGGAATACAAGAAACACTAATCCTAAGGTAAGCAAAACAGGACCCAGGAATACAAGAAACACTAATCCTAAGGTAAGCAAAACAGGACCCAGGAATACAAGAAACACTAATCCTAAGGTAAGCAAAACAGGACCCAGGAATACAAGAAACACTAATCCTAAGGTAAGCAAAACAGGACCCAGGAATACAAGAAACACTAATCCTAAGGTAAGCAAAACAGGGCACAGGAATACAAGAAACACTAATCCTAAGGTAAGCAAAACAGGACCCAGGAATACAAGAAACACTAATCCTAAGGTAAGCAAAACAGGACACAGGAATACAAGAAACACTAATCCTAAGGTAAGCAAAACAGGACCCAGGAATACAAGAAACACTAATCCTAAGGTAAGCAAAACAGGACCCAGGAATACAAGAAACACTAATCCTAAGGTAAGCAAAACAGGGCCCAGGAATACAAGAAACACTAATCCTAAGGTAAGCAAAACAGGACCCAGGAATACAAGAAACACTAATCCTAAGGTAAGCAAAACAGGACCCAGGAATACAAGAAACACTAATCCTAAGGTAAGTACAACAGGACCCAGGAATACAAGAAACACTAATCCTAAGGTAAGCAAAACAGGACCCAGGAATACAAGAAACACTAATCCTAAGGTAAGCAAAACAGGGCCCAGGAATACAAGAAACACTAATCCTAAGGTAAGCAAAACAGGGCACAGGAATACAAGAAACTCAGGTTAAGGGTAAGTGTAAGGGCAAGTTTATAATATGCTATTTTTCAACTACTTATATTGGACAGGGCAAGCGAAGCAGGGCACAGGTATATAAGAAACTTGGGGTTACGGTTAGTGTAAGGGCAAGTTGATAATATGCTATGTATGGACTTATAATGGACAGGGCAAGCATAGCAGGGCACAGGTATATAAGAAACTTGGGGTTACGGTTAGTGTAAGGGCAAGTTGATAATATGCTATGTATGGACTTATATTGGACAGGGCAAGCGAAGCAGGACACAGGTATATAAGAAACTTGGGGTTACGGTTAGTGTAAGGGCAAGTTGATAATATGCTATGTATGGACTTATATTGGACAGGGCAAGCGAAGCAGGACACAGGTATATAAGAAACTTGGGGTTACGGTTAGTGTAAGGGCAAGTTGATAATATGCTATGTATGGACTTATATTGGACAGGGCAAGCGAAGCAGGACACAGGTATATAAGAAACTTGGGGTTACGGTTAGTGTAAGGGCAAGTTGATAATATGCTATGTATGGACTTATAATGGACAGGGCAAGCATAGCAGGGCACAGGTATATAAGAAACTTGGGGTTACGGTTAGTGTAAGGGCAAGTTGATAATATGCTATGTATGGACTTATATTGGACAGGGCAAGCGAAGCAGGGCACAGGTATATAAGAAACTTGGGGTTACGGTTAGTGTAAGGGCAAGTTGATAATATGCTATGTATGGACTTATATTGGACAGGGCAAGCGAAGCAGGACACAGGTATATAAGAAACTTGGGGTTACGGTTAGTGTAAGGGCAAGTTGATAATATGCTATGTATGGACTTATATTGGACAGGGCAAGCGAAGCAGGGCACAGGTATATAAGAAACTTGGGGTTACGGTTAGTGTAAGGGCAAGTTGATAATATGCTATGTATGGACTTATATTGGACAGGGCAAGCGAAGCAGGACACAGGTATATAAGAAACTTGGGGTTACGGTTAGTGTAAGGGCAAGTTGATAATATGCTATGTATGGACTTATAATGGACAGGGCAAGCATAGCAGGGCACAGGTATATAAGAAACTTGGGGTTACGGTTAGTGTAAGGGCAAGTTGATAATATGCTATGTATGGACTTATAATGGACAGGGCAAGCGAAGCAGGACACAGGTATATAAGAAACTTGGGGTTACGGTTAGTGTAAGGAGAAGTTGATAATATGCTATGTATGGACTTATAATGGACAGGGCAAGCATAGCAGGGCACAGGTATATAAGAAACTTGGGGTTACGGTTAGTGTAAGGGCAAGTTGATAATATGCTATGTATGGACTTATAATGGACAGGGCAAGCATAGCAGGGCACAGGTATATAAGAAACTTGGGGTTACGGTTAGTGTAAGGAGAAGTTGATAATATGCTATGTATGGACTTATAATGGACAGGGCAAGCATAGCAGGGCACAGGTATATAAGAAACTTGGGGTTACGGTTAGTGTAAGGGCAAGTTGATAATATGCTATGTATGGACTTATATTGGACAGGGCAAGCGAAGCAGGACACAGGTATATAAGAAACTTGGGGTTACGGTTAGTGTAAGGGCAAGTTGATAATATGCTATGTATGGACTTATAATGGACAGGGCAAGCATAGCAGGGCACAGGTATATAAGAAACTTGGGGTTACGGTTAGTGTAAGGGCAAGTTGATAATATGCTATGTATGGACTTATAATGGACAGGGCAAGCATAGCAGGGCACAGGTATATAAGAAACTTGGGGTTACGGTTAGTGTAAGGGCAAGTTGATAATATGCTATGTATGGACTTATAATGGACAGGGCAAGCATAGCAGGGCACAGGAACTCAGGGTTAGGGTAAGTGTAAGGAAGAGTTTATGATATCTTAACATTTATCAGCTACAGAACCACTCAAAGTGACTACCCCTCTTCTAAGTTTACCACCCCTCTAAATTAACCACATTTTGCAGGGTTTTCCTATCAATTCTATAGTGAAGGAAACCCTTCTATATTGACTACCCCTCTATGTTGACCACCCATCTAAAGTGACCATCCCTCTCATGTGACCATATATTGTTGCTACCAAAAGCAATTTCAACCCTTCCAAAGTGTCCACACACTTTAAACCCTTAATCCACCATCTCAAGAAAGGACCTTTACCCTGCTTAAGTTCATTTATAATGCCAAGCCCATATTGCCGTGCAATGTAACCTTGACCAATTTCCATTGTGTCTAGCACTGAAACCCTAATCTAATCTAATCTAACCCAAATCCAACTTAGTAAAAGGGATAGGGTTTGAGTTGACAAGCATTTTGAGTTTTGAAGCAAAACTTCTTTGTGTCTTCAATTACAATTTTTATAATAGGCAAGTTTGTAAATGCATTTTTTGAATTTCTGTTGTGTCCATAAGTACAGTTATCACTATACTCTGACACATTGTGATGCAACACTTGGCATGCACTAACCCTTATGCTGCTGGCGGCTAGTTTGGTCAATACAAAATGATGTGTAAAAAAAGTTTAGAAATGACGGAAACCCTGGCAATTGGGTACTCATCTGATAGGACTCATCAAGAGCTTTCCAATGAATACCAACATGGCAGGGTTTAAAAGGTTTTCAAAATTTTCTGTGATATTGTGTCTTTGATGACAGTAGCCTCAGCACTATTGGAAGGGTTAAGGATTCGTGGGCTGAAAGTGGGAAAGCCTAATCAATATTTCAGGATTTAGTTGATCCCATTATCGACACCTGAAACATGTCGATCAATCGATCCGGTCTGTAACAATGATAGCCCTAACAATCACCCATGAATTAATGTATGCATTTCTTTACGTACAACTCAAACTGATATGAAATTGTGATATTTCAACAGGCCCTGACCAAATCTGGAAGCAGCTCGTCCAGTTAATAGTAAACCTTTGGAGCTTTCATTAAGCTTAGTAATGCTATCTGTATAGTGTTATATAGTTGGGCTTGCTCACTTATTGTAATACATTGATTCGTAAAATGGGGTCATATGAAATGGATTTAAGTCTTATGCAACAAGAAAAGGGGATTAAACAATGCAACGCTTGTAAGAATAGGACTTTGAGGTTGAAGTCCTCTATTTATATCTCGAGTGTGCAACTGGGCCAATAACCTTGAGCACTGCTTAACAACTTTCAGTAAAATATTTCTCAAAATATTTTATTAAGATATTTTCGTATTTGACAGACCTTTTGATAGAAATGGATTTTGTTTGGCACACATTGTTTGAATCTACCCGATTTTTGAAAATAACTTGGGAATTAAGTAATTTTTGGTTGCTTTTGTGAATGAAAATATTTCAAAATGCATATGAAAAGTTTGATCCTGATAAAGGGGGCTTCCAGCCATGAGGGTATGTAATGCTGAAGTCACCCCGGTATCTCTGCAGGCTACTGCTGATAACATGAACTAATGCATGTCATATATATATATATATATATATATATATATATATATACATATATATATATATATATATATATATATATATATATATATATATATATATATATATATATATATATATATATATATATATATATATATATATATATATATATATATATATATAGACACGGCAAGAGGAAAGGTATGTGATTTTGCTACAATCAATATCATGCCTAGGGTAGCGGGCATTGACACAGAGTGATAAGCATTGCTGTCAAATTGATGTCACATTTCACTCATTTTGCTTTATACTGGTTTTCTAGCGTTATTCATAAGGAGTTGAACTGCCACAATATTTCCGAAAATGGGGAGCGCACTATACACAAAGCTAAGGTCTATACATCATTTATAAGGCCAGAACAAGGGGTGCATCTTATATACGGGAATTACGGTATTTTTCTGTATACTGTAAACCATTCCGTACAACAATCTCTGCTGGTTCTCATACTTTAATTGCCGACCATTGTACCACATAGACATGCTTGGTAAGCAGGAAAAAAACTTAAAAATGAAATAATTTTCACCTAGCACATGTATATTAGAAGGTCAAAAGGTCACACCCCAGTCAGACGAACTCACAGTGTGCTGGGACTACACAAGAAAATCAATTTGAAATTCATAATCTTCAATTATGGTTCGTTTAATTTGTATCAAGTATGAAGCAATGTGAACTCTTTTATCAAATCTTGTATTTGATTGTGTTACCCTCGTGAAATAAAGATTTTTTGTGTGCCAAATGCTATGTAATGCACATCTTACTAGACCGAATAAAATCAAATCAAATCATTGTTATTATTATTATTATTATTATTATTATTATTATTATTATTATTATTATTATTATTGTTATTATTATTATTATCATTATCATTATTATTATTATTATTATTATTATTATTGTTATTTTATCTACAATTATTGTTTGTTTAATTTGTATCAAGTAGGAAATAATGTAAAATTTATTGTCTTCAAATATGGTTTGTTTAATTTGTATCCACCAGTCAACAATGTGAAATCTATTATCTTAAACTCTTTGTGCCTATAGCAGCCAAAACCATCTGACTATTTTGGTGATATCTTTCTAAACAAACAAACTTTTTAAGAAAATCTTTGGGGAAGTATAGCTCAAAATCCAACCCAAAATTCTCCTCCAAATATTTTGTGAATTCTTAATTCATTTCAAAGTTATTTTCAAAAGTAAAATAGTTCCAGATGACATTTGTTTCAATAATTTGTATCAACAGGTGAACGATAATGAAATCCAACCTGATTGATATCGCTGATTTTATGCTGTAATCGGGGCTAGTGGTGTGAGTTATCAGAGCATGTAACTGCCTGTGTAATCTTGAACTTCAATCCTAATTTAAGATGAATAGAACATGGATTGGTCGCCACAGACCAATTACCATAGGTCCCATAATAAAGCCCTGGACACACCTAATCTTGCCTCAGTGTGACGTCACTAGGAGACAAATGAGGGCTCTCATATTTGTTTACATAATGGTAAAACTTGCTCACCTACATGCGCAATGCACCTCTTGAGTGGTTCTCGTCAACACCTGTGCTAGGAGTCGTGCCAAGGCTGTTCAGCGAGATCTGCTGGTTGCATTTTCGGTGATCATCATTTGTGGGTCTAATTTCTTTTTTTCTTGACATTTTCAGAATCATCCGAACCCTGCTGCGGATTTCAAGGAGATCCCTCCCGGCATGCTAGCTCTCGACAACATGATCTACTTCGCAAGGAACCATGGGGAGAGCTACACTAAGGTAGGATTTTTAACCTGTATGCTGCTGGTGGCTTATTATGCAAAAAACCTGAAAAATGACTGAAACTCTGGCACATGGGTACTCATCTGAGAATACTCAGTGAGAGGTTTCCAATGAATACCAGCTTAATAGGGTTTAGATGGTTTTTAAAAATCTTTGCGTCTTTGTGCTTTGGATGAAAGTAGCATTAGCACTGGAAGGGTTAACCCTAATATGCTGTTGGTGGCTAATTTTGTCAATACAAAATGATGCAAAATACCTGATAAATGTTTGAAATCCTGGCACATGGTTACTCATCTGAGAGTACTCTGCAAGAGCTATCCAATAAATACCAACATGACAGGGTTTAAATG
>OZ012688.1:1676059-1696059 GCA_963942565.1 Maea johnstoni | reverse complement strand
TCGAACGTTTTGTCACAAAAAAGTGGCAAAAGTGATTGCCAAACTCGAGTCAGACAGACTATAATGACGACATCATTTTCTCTATAGGTGAAGACTCCAAAAATCTCTGATAGATTTTTCACAATAGGTATTTGGAATTTCATTTTTCGTCACATTTTTGCCAATTTTGGCTAATTCGTGACTAGCCAGTTGTAAGAAGTGTTCACAATAGGTGAAGACTCCGCAGATCCCTGGTAGATTTTTCATGGGGCAAACTCATTGAAATCTGCTTAGTAAGGATACTGAACGAAACAACATAGATTTTTCTGGCAGGCAAATTTATTGAAACCTGCTTAGAAAGGAAGCCTCTAGGGTGGTCGTTTAAAGGCTGTTTGGCATGTTCGAACAATGGGACGAACATTTATTTATATTGGGTGGCATTCTTCACAGGTAGAAACAAAGATGGCTGACATTTCTGTGCTCATGAGCAACCGGTGAGCATCATTTTGGTTTTAGTCGATACTTGTGAGCTGAAAATCATCGATGAGCACGCTCCTACTGTATAGTGTTTATTTTATGATATAGCACTGTATGGTGTTTGTTATATTACTGTTACACGTTGAAATATGCTAATTTGCATAAATCCAATATGGCAACCTACAAATGATAAATGGCTTTATTTATATCTCTGCACCCAAATCATGGTTTAAGTCATGAAAAAAACTACTAGGGTTTTCAGGTACAAGCATTCGTTTGAAAGTTGCATAATCTCATCATGGTAAAAATGCTAATTTGCTTGAATCCAACATGGGTTCCTATACATATTAGAAATGGCAATATTTCTGACACTGAACTCGCATTCTTTGGTATTATAAATTCTTGTCACAGGGTATATGTCATGTGTACTATTGACCAGTGACCTGATTGATGATATAAGTTATCCTTGTTGAGAAACTATAGTATACGGCAAGATGTCTGCAAAAGGCCAGTGATATTGTATGAGGCTGTGAGGCCGAGTGCAATATCGCTGGCATATTGCATTTATGCAAATTAGCATTTTTACCATGGAAGGATTTTCTGGTACTTTTAACATGTTGATCTATGGACCTTAGAGAAATGCATTGTGGCAAAAAAATCTCTTGCAATTAGTTTATTTAAATGCCCGTTTTTAGGCTAGATTGCCTGGACTATATATATATATATATATATATATATATATATATATATATATATATATATACATATATATATATACATATATATATATACATATATATATATATACATATATATCTATACATATATATCTATGCATATATATCTATGCATATATATATATACATATATATATATACATATATATATATACATATATATATACATATATATATATATATATATATATATATATATATATATATATATATATATATATATATATATAGAGAGAGAGAGAGAGAGAGAGAGAGAGAGAGAGAGAGAGAGAGAGAGAGAGAGAGAGAGAGAGAGAGTATAATATATATTGCAGTAGAAAAGGTGATACTTACCCATTACCACCGGCCATGCCATAAAAGCTACGCCCATAAACAAGTTGGCCAGTCCATATAATTTGGGCATGGCCTCATAGCCATAGTTGTTGATGAGATAAGTGGTGAGTTGGCAGTAGACCGACTCCTTCACGGAAGCTTGTAATGCGGCGAGAGCAGTGATGAAAGCAGCGTTAAACCCGAGGCCCAGAAGTCCTACTGCGGTTCCGTGGAAGAGGAGGAAGGCATAGTAAGCATGGGACTTGAACCGGGACATCGCGGCCAGATTGAGGACCATTCCAATCGGAAGTACAGGAAGTGCCTCAGTGATGCCCACGACAACTAAGATCTGCGCCGTGGTGCTCTCGGCGAGACCCGACTCCTTGGCTAAAGCCGGGAGCAGAATCACGACGGAACTTGTCGCCATGTGGAAACTAAAGAGTGCAAGGCATAGAGTAACAATGAGTGGTGTGTCCTTTCTCTTCACGCTCTTACTTTCCACTTTAAATTCGTCCCGTTGGTTTTGCGCTTCTGCGTCGCGCTCTTTTTTCTTGTCCGACCTCTGTGTGACCTTGACTTCAGTCTGGGCCCCGCCTCTTTTTGTGGCTTTGTTTTCCTGAGCATATTTCTTATTGATTCCTTTCGTTATTTTCTGATCTGGTTTTATGGTCGCTGCCTCAGATGTCGGATCTATTTTTTGTATTATTTTTAACTCCAGTTCCACCTTTGCGCCGCTACGGCCTTGTGTAGCTTTATCATTCACTATATATGCACCCGCTCTTTTTGTTCCCTTCCAATTCACTTTTCCTGCCGATGCCTTATTTGGTAGATCTTTGCCCATTTTTCCTACCGATGCCTTATTTGGTAGATCTTCGCCCATTTTTCTTGACGATGCCTTATTTGGTAGATCTTTGCCCATTTTACCTGCTGATGCCTTATTTGGTAGATCTTTGCCCGTTTTTCCTGACGATGCCTTATTTGGTAGATCTTTGCCTGTTTTTCCTGACGATGCCTTATTTGGTAGATCTTTGCCCATTTTTCCTGCAGTGGTGCCATCTTTGGTTCCTTCAGTCCCCGGTTTTCGCTCTGGGTTGTATCTTGGACGTCGGTAGACGATGCCTAAGGCTGAGCAGTTGAAGATGATACCCGCGATGATGAGGTAGGACCCGCTGAAGCCGAACTCCGTGTAGAGGAACTCCACAACGTACGGACTCACGCAGGTCCCCGATCCGAATCCTGCGATGACGAACGCGTTGGCGCTGGCGCTGTTTTCTCTGAAGTACACTGGAACTATCGTGTATGTGTTTACGCAGACCATGCCAGCCCCAAGCCCTGATATGTACAGAGAGAAATGCACGTTAATTTCAATCAATCTGTTGGATTACTTTTTATGGTTTAACATTGGAATATCTTTGCACCACTCAAATGCAAAAAACGTTGTAAAGCATGTTAATGGATGTGTTACATTTTCTGTTAGTGAATATTCCGTAGTGTATGTGTTTACACAGACCATGCCGGCCCCAAGTCCTGAAATGTACAGAGAAAAATGCACGTTAATTTCATTGGATGTTTTTATTTTCTCTCAGTGAACTATAGTGTATGTGTTCGTGCAGAC
Source organism: Maea johnstoni (assembly GCA_963942565.1). NCBI lineage: Eukaryota > Metazoa > Annelida > Polychaeta > Spionida > Magelonidae > Maea > Maea johnstoni. The sequence continues at coordinate 1,692,939 of OZ012688.1, read as the reverse complement.
CATGCCGACCCCAAGTCCTGAAATGTACACAATAGAAATGCATCTTAGCCCTAATTTAGCCAATACAAAATGGTGCAAAAAAAATCCTGAAATCTACAGATAGAAACACATGTAAATTTCATCCGATGTGTTGGATTTTCTGCTGTTAATATATAGTTAATCATTGGAATATCTTTGCACAATTCAAATGCAAAAGAAAATGCATAGGTTGTAGAAGGTAAGGTATGTGAATCTCAAATTGATCCTATACTCACAAACAACATCATAATAAGCCACCTTAACTTTTCAGGGCTTTTCAAGGATCAAATTAGGGTGTACTCTAGGCACGATCCCTGAATGGTCTGGAGGCTCCCTGGAAAATCAATTAGGGCACTACCAGAAGGGTCTGACACCTCGAATTTAGGTTAGGGGCCCGAAAAGGTCTTTGGATGAAAATAAGTGGTCAAAACACGATTTCTAGTTATTATGCATGCTATTTTGGGCCCCTAGTCTAAAAGAATCTAGGGGCCCACAGCAAAATCTAGGGGCATATGCCCCTGGGCCCCTGGGAAAGTCGAACCCTGATCTGTGCGCCCTAGGTGTAAGGGGGTACGGTTAAACATACTTTTTTCCCTAAACTGCATATGCACTGAGCGCTTAATCAGATGATAACGGTAATTTTACTTGTTACCATGAGTGCGTTGGAAGTACCTCAGATGGTCAGTTTTAGTCCAGGCAATCTAGCCCAAAAATGGGCATTTCAAAAAACTAATTGCAACAGAATTTTTTTTGCCACAATGCATTTCTCTAAGGTCCCCAGATCAACATACTAAAAGTCCTAAGGAATCCTCGCACGGGAAATATGCTAATTTGCATAAATCCAATATGGCCGCCAACGAATTAGAAATTGCTATATCTCTGTAACCGAATCATGGTTTTGAGTAATAAAAACACCTATTCTAGGGTTTTCAGGTACAAGGATTCATTTAAGATACCTTTCAAAACATTTATCGTATAAGCTCATTTGCATAAATCCAATATGGCCGCCAACAATGAGAAATGGCTATATCTCTGTAACCGAATCATGGTTTTGAGTAATAAAAACACCTATACTAGGGTTTTCAGGTACAAGGATTCATTTAAGATACCTTTCAAAACATTTATCGTATAAGCTCATTTGCATAAATCCAATATGGCTGTCACCGATTGAGAAATGGTTATATCTCAGAAATCAAATCTCATTATTAAGTCATAAAAAGTTGTATGCTAAGGTCTTTAGGTGCTAAAGCTCATTTAAGATGTCTTTCAACACACTTATTTTTCTTTTCAGATTTGTATAATCTCAGCATGTGAAAATGCTAATTTGCATAAATCCAATATGGCCACCAACAGATGAGAATGACTATATATTTGTAACCAAATCATGGTTTTAAGTCATGAAAAAATCCATACTACGTTTTTTTTAAATACAAGAATTCATTAGAAATGCGTCTGTTTCAATAGAGTTTTAAGCTCATTTGAATAAAGCCAGTATGGCTGCCTATAAAGTAAATGAGAAATGGCTATATCTCAGCAACCAAAGCTAATCTTTTAGTCACGAAAAATTTGTATCCTGAGGTCTTATAGGTGCTAAAACTCAGAATGCTTAAAATGTCTTTCAACACAATTATTTCTTTGGACATATGCATAATATTAGCATGGGAAAATATGTACATTTGCATAAATCCAACATGGTTCTACATATTATTTGGCAATATTCATAATGCTTAACTCTAATTTTTTGTTAATTGATATTCTGGTCGCAGGGTGTATGTCATGTGAGTGTATTGATCACCAGTGATCAGACAATGTTTATTGAAACCTCTGCCAATTTCTACCTGCCTGGAGAAGGTAGTAACAATAGGCGAGGTAGTGATGAAAGGGTCGGGGGTTCTGTAAGGGTAAACACATACTGTTGACCGGTGATCTGGGCATTTATACAAAACCCCCTTTCCATTTCTTGCTACCAGGAGAAGGTGGCGAACACATGGCCTTCCTGGTGATTGAAGGGAGGGGGGGTTCTGTAAGGCTAAACACATACTGTCCACCAGTGATCTGGACATGTACATTTAAACCCCAACCAATTCCCTACCTGCCAGATGAAGGTGGTAAACACAAGGCAAGGTAGCGATTAAAGGGAGGGGGGGGTTCTGTAAGGGTAACACATACTGTTGACCAGTGATCTGGACATGTATATTAAAACTTTAAAACCCCTACCCATTTCTAGCTGCCAGGAGAAGGTGGCAAACACAAGGCCTGCTAGTGATTTAAGAGTCCTGTAAGGGTAAACATGTACCATTGACACAGGGTACATTTAATGAAAGCTTATTGTCTACTCCCCTTATTTCTCAGTTATTCCCCAGATGACAGCTAAGACCTTGCCTCAATTTCTCAGTCATTCTACATATGAAAGGACCATGTCTTCAATTCTCAGGCATTCCACAGATTTCAGATTGCCTTCATTTCTCAGTCATTCACCAGATGACAGGACCACATCCTCATTTCTCAGTCATTGCCCAGATGACAGGATCACGCTTTCCTTTCTTAATCGTTCACCAGATGACAGGATCACGCTTTCATTTCTCAGTCATACCCCAGATGACAGGACCCTGCCCACTAACTCTCTTTAACCCTTTCATGCCAAGTGTCCCTCTGGATAAACATTGACTGATTCTCTGATTATTTTTGAAGTTAACTTGATTTCACATTGTATTTGAGGGATTTGTTTTGAGTTTACAGTAACATCTCTCCTTCAATCAGCTTTTGAAAGATTTTGTTGTTAGAGGAATATCACTGAAATAGGCAGGCTTTTTTGGGCACTACAGGTGTGTATGGGTTAAGGCTTATCGAGTGTTTACCCTTACAGTCATGGATTGACCTTAATGATCGTATAGGGTTATTTCCCCCTGGAGCATGTGATTTTGCAACCAGATGTTGAATGTTAAGGAGCCAACTCTGCAAATAGACATCAATTTCCAATAGGAGCACTTTGAGAATTGAACTTTTTTTCGATTTTTATCACCCCCCTAGCCTGGCCACTGTACTTTTGGCACACTGTCAGCAGCACACTGCATTCACAGGAATGTATTGCTCCTAAATTTAAATACTGGGAGCCAAATCTGTACCGGTTCCGTGGAAGAGGAGGAAGGCATAGTAAGCATGGGACTTGAACCGGGACATCGCGGCCAGATTGAGGACCATTCCAATCGGAAGTACAGGAAGTGCCTCAGTGATGCCCACGACAACTAAGATCTGCGCCGTGGTGCTCTCGGCGAGACCCGACTCCTTGGCTAAAGCCGGGAGCAGAATCACGACGGAACTTGTCGCCATGTGGAAACTAAAGAGTGCAAGGCATAGAGTAACAATGAGTGGTGTGTCCTTTCTCTTCACGCTCTTACTTTCCACTTTAAATTCGTCCCGTTGGTTTTGCGCTTCTGCGTCGCGCTCTTTTTTCTTGTCCGACCTCTGTGTGACCTTGACTTCAGTCTGGGCCCCGCCTCTTTTTGTGGCTTTGTTTTCCTACTTTTGGCACACTGTCAGCAGCACACTGCATTCACAGGAATGTATTGCTCCTAAATTTAAATACTGGGAGCCAAATCTGTACCTGCCTGAAAATGTTAAGGTCATGCAGTCCATGTATAGAACCCCCTTACCCTTAAATCACTAGTATGACTTGTGTTTGCCATCTTCTCCTGGCAGCTAGAAATGGGTAAGGGTTTCATACTCCATGTTCAGATCCCTGGTCAACAGTACGTATTTACCTAGTTTATAGAAACCACAACCACCCCCCCCCCTCCCTTAAATCACTGGTATGCCTTATGGTTGCCATCTTCTCCTGGCAGCTAGAAATGGATAGGGGTATCAGATCACTGGTCAACAGGCTGTTTACCCTTACAGAAATCAACCCCCCTTTGGTCATTAGCATGCCTTGCTTTTGCCACCTTTTCCTTGTGGCTAGAAATGGGTAAGGGTTTTAATATACATATCCATATCATTGGTCAACATTATGTGTTTACCCTTAAAGAACCCCCCCCCCCCCTTCTTTTTAATCACTATTATGCCTTATAGTGTTTGTCACCTTCTCCTGGCAGTTTGCAACTGGTAGGGGTTTCAATATATATTTTTCAGATCGCTGGTTAACAATATGCTCACATGACATATACCCTGTGACGGGTCAAGCGTCATGTTGGATTTATGCAAATTAGTATTTTCCCATGCTGAGATAATGCAAATGTCCAAAGAAATAATTGTGTTGAAAGACATTCTAAATGAGCTTTAGCACCTAAAAACCTGAAGATACAAATTTTAATGATTAAAAAAATGAGATTTGATTGCTGAGATATAGCCATTTCTCATTCATAAGTGGCCATATTGGATTTATGCAAATGAGCTTATAAGATAGTCGTTTGGAAAGGTATTTCAAATCCTTGTGGTACCTGAAAACCTTAATATAGGTTTTTTCATTATTTAAAACCGAGATTTAGTTACAGATACAGCCATTTCTCATTTGTTAGCAGCCAATCGTATTTATGCAAATTAGCATTTTCTCATGACGAGGATATGCAAATTTTTAATATAGAAATAATTATGTTGAAAGATATTTTAAAGGGCTTTAGCACCTATTTAAAGGGCTTAAGCACCTAAGGACCTCAGGATACAAATTTGCATGACTCAAAAATGAGTATTGGTTGTTAAGAAATAGCCATTTCTCATTTATTGGCAGCCATGTTGGATTTATGCAAATGAGTTTATAGGATAATTGTAATGAAAAGTATTTCAAATGAATCCTTGTCCCTGAAAACCCCAGTATAGGTTGTTTCATGACTTAAAACCATGATTCGGTTACAGAGATATAGCCATTTGTCATCTGTTGGCGGCCATATTGGATTTATGCAAATAAGCTTATACGATAAATGTTTTGAAAGGTATCTTAAATGAATCCTTGTACCTGAAAACCCTAGAATAGGCTTTTTTGTTACTCAAAACCATGATTCGGTTACAGAGATATAGCCATTTCTAATTTGTTGGCGGCCATATTGGATTTATGCAAATTAGCATATTTCCCGTGCGAGGATTCCTTAGGACTTTTAGTATGTTGATCTGGGGACCTTATGAAAATGTGTTGTGGCAAAATAATTTCTGTTGCAATTAGTTTTTTGAAAAATGCTAGTTTGCCTGGACTATTTGTTCATGTCTTTCTCATTTGGTAACTCTAACACAAATTGTCATAAAATTAGAGATTGGAGTAACATACCAGGCCTCAGCGCTAACTCAAAATATAACTGGCCCTGTAGGACCAGTAACACCTAGGATCTACTGGGCCTGCAAAACTTTTACTGCTCCTACAAAACATTGAATAAAATGCACTGACAACAGTTATTTTTATTAGAGGTTGACCATCGGTCAACCTTCTATTGCTGTCTTATTGACTTTATTATGTTGTCCGAGCTTCTGGGGTCAAGTTTCTTGGTTTTTCCTGGTTTCTATGTTGTCCTATACAGGTTTTTTGGATTTTCTAGGCGAATGTTCTCTTTACTTGGGTGGGTTGGAATTTTTTCTTTTTGTGTTTCTGTTTAAGTTTGGGTCATAGTTTCGATTGCTATATTTTGTGGTGGTCTGAGTTATTGTCTGCATATTTTATTGAAGTTTGTTTGTTGGTTTGGGGTCCTTCTATCGTTTTCTGTGGCTAGTCGATGTCGGCGGCTACTGTGGTTTTGGGGGTTGTTTGCGCATGTGCGGTTTAGTTGCATGTATAATTAAGTAGGTGTCTGACGTTTTTGCTTTGGTGTTTTTGCTTGGTCGTTGTTGCGCATGCGTACTGTTTTGGGGGTTGTAATTGGCTGTTTGTGTGACATATGTGTTGTTCGCGCTCGGATGGTTTGCCTTTGTGGGTGTTTGTGTGTGGCTGTGTGTATTGTTGTTTGTGTGTATTTGTTGATTATGGGTTGATCTGTTTGTTTGTGTGCTCGTTTTCCTGTTAGTGGTATGTGTTTGCTGTGTTCTATTTGTGTGTGCGTAGTGTTACGAGTCGTTGGGTTGGTTTTATCAGAATGGTCTATTTATATTATACAAATATGACATCCCGCTGGGGATACCATGATGGAATGTCTCCCGAGGGAGGATGGTTTTCCCGAGGGCGAAGCCCGAGGGAAAACCATCCTCCCGAGGGAGATATTCCATCATGGTATCCCCAGTGGGATGTTATATTTGTTTTATTATACCGAACAAACCTCAATTTGATAAAATATCAATGAAAAAACAATACGCTGACCCTATCGATAATCAAATGAATTCTGCCTAACAGCTAACCGAAGTATCCCGTCGTATAGACCCCCAATTGAGAACATTCATGCTTAAATACCAATTAAATAAGATTGAATCATTACCCTCCGGGCCCTACCATTCTTCACCCTTAGTTATACTGTGCAGCAGTTCCTTTTCCAACGTAGAATCTATTTTATTAAGAATTCCATGTTGCGACGTAGCGATCCGTTCACCATGTGTTTTGTTGATTTGCCGCGCAATTTGCACGTGCAGTGATGACGTGACAAACAATGACGTCAGCCAACAAGCAAGGCGCACGTGCATGCGAGGCGTCGCCAACGCTCTACTTCCACTTCTGCTTGACAACGGTTAACATAACGCCATTCGGGCAACATGATGATTGTTAACTGTTAAGTCAGCCAATCTCAAGTGAGGTATGATAAAAAAAAATACAACATTATATAATACATATATATATAATATATATACATATATATTAAATATAAATAAAAATATATATATAATATATATATATATATACATACATATATCTATATCTATCTATCTATCTATCTATCTATCTATCTATATATCTATCTATCTATCTATCTATCTATCTATCTATCTATCTATCTATCTATCTATCTATCTATCTATCTATCTATCTATCTATCTATCTATCTATCTATCTATCTATCTATCTATCTATCTATCTATCTATCTATCTATCTATCTATCTATCTATCTATCTATCTATCTATCTATCTATCTATCTATCTATCTATCTATCTATCTATCTATCTATCTATCTATCTATCTATCTATCTATCTATCTATCTATCTATCTATCTATCTATCTATCTATCTATCTATCTATCTATCTATCTATCTATATATATATATATATATATATATATATATATATTATATATATAATATATATATATATATATATATATATATATATATATATATATATATATATATATATATATATATATATATATATACACATTATATATCTGATTAAAAACAAAACCAGACTGAACTACAAATACTGATGTTCACACCAAATTACAAAGGCCTATGATTCTCCCCTATAACACAAGACCACACATGAGACTAACAACTAGAACTAAAAAAACAATTCAACCAACTTCCCACAGAGACCACCCCGCCCACAAGAGAATCCCCAACCAAACCTGCCGCTCAAAGACACTGATCACCTAATTATAAATTCACCATACCGCGCACTGCGCAAAACCGCGTCAGAACACACCATCAAAAAGTACTACCGACAAACAAACCCAACATCACACAAAACACAACAAACACACAACAATAAAGCGCCAAAAAACAACAAAACAATATAACACACAATAAACACAAACATCAACATCACCAACCACGAAATACACCACACGACAACCACGAAGACCACCACCGAAACTACCGAGGAGGAACCACACGGAAAACCCCATACACACACGTCATTCATAAAACCAACCCACCGACTCGTAGCACTACGCACACACAAATAGAACACAGCAAACACGTACCACTAACACGAAAATGAGCGCACAAACAAACAGATCAACCCATAATCAACAAATACACACAAACAACAATACACACAGCCACACACAAACACCCACAACGGCATGACGAAATCTTCATAACAACAAACCCCAATACAACCATAACCATTAACAAAAACAAAAGACCCCAAGCAAAAAAAAACAAACCTATCCAACGAAAAAAAAAAAAGTATAAAAATCGTAAAAAGCAAAAAATTGGAAAAAATTTCCACTCAAAGTCAAAATGTGACATCAACCTCTTGACGGCACTGGCGTCCAACTTGTTTATCTTGTTTTCATTTATTTCAAAAGTATTTGGGGACATTTTTGAGGGGAAACATATTAACCAGAACGTCCTCAAAAGTTTACTGGCCGTGTAGGACCAGTTAAGGTCTTTTTTACTGGTGAGAAGCTGTTCTTTGGAAATTTTACTGGCCTGGGGCCAGCTGTTCACTGTTAGCGTCAAGTCCTGCATACAATGCCATCTATAGGCACCTCACAGAACTACAGCTACACCAGATGGTCAATTGAGAGTGGCAGGGTTAACTTTTTAGGAATTATGAACCTGATGCTGGCTTATGTGGGATGAGTACCCACCAATGGGATGCAAGCAAGTTGCCTTTGCAGTTCACTTGTTGTCATCTTTCGGATGCCTTGTTAGGATTGCCAAAATCATGACAAAAGAGTTATTTTTTTCGCTATTGGAAGCAAAGTTTTACTGAAATATAATCGTGGACTTATTTGCCAAATATTTGTGCTTCGAGGGATAGACGGGAGTGCCAATATGACCATCTGAATATGACCTTTAATGAGCTAACCCTATTAAGAGGATAATGCTTCGTGTGGATTAAAGGTTTAAAACAACCCTTTATATGCATGTACTCTCTCTCTCTCTCTCTCTCTCTCTCTCTCTCTCTCTCTCTCTCTCTCTCTCTCTCTCTCTCTCTCTTCTCTCTCTCTCTCTCTCTCTCTCTCTCTCTCTCTCTCTCTCTCTCTCTCTCTCTCTCTCTCTCTCTCTCTCTCTCTCTCTCTCTCTCACACTCACCTGATATGACAAATCCAACATATAGACCATAGACATTGTTGATGTAAGCAATGATGATGAGTCCTGAGGCCTGAAGGATTCCGCCTGCTACGGTGACTTTCTGATAAGATGAGCGGGCATCCAGGTAGGTGACCAGCGGGCCTGAAAACATGAAGACCATGATGCTTGGAAAAGAAAGAAATTTCAATAGTTGGCATAAAAGTTGTGGATGATGGAGGAAATAATCCAAACTGCCAGGGAAGAAGATCCATATTTTCATACAATCAGTAATACAGGCTTACTTATCCCTGCCAAATTGGATCATAGTCTGAATATGGTCGACCATGTTCAGACAATGGTTGAAACATGGTTAATGAACGTGTTCGACATGTTTCAAACATCAATGTTAAAATGGCCACCATTGTTTGAACATGGTCAAAACACGTTCTTTTGACCATGTTATGAACATGATCGACCATGGTCAGAATTGACTATGGTCAAACAGGGTTTGACCATGGATCAGAATTCATAACTCTGATCAATTATGATCAGAAATGCTATGAGTTTGAGTTTGATCATGGTTTGAACATGGTGGACCGTGGACCATGTCCAACCCGACTGTGGTTAGACCATGGTGGATGATGTCAGACCTGCCCATGGTTAGACCTTGACAGGCGATGTCCAACCAGACCATGGTTGGACCATGTTCAACCCGACCATGGTTGGACCATGATGGACCATGTTCCACCGGACCATGGTTCGACCATGGTGGACCATGTTCAACCAGACCATGGTTAGACCATGATGGACCAAGTCCAACCGGACCATGGTTGGACCATGTTCAACCCGACCATGGTTGGACCATGATGGACCATGTCCAACCAGACCATGGTTGGACCATGTTCAACCCGACCATGGTTGGACCATGATAGACCATGTCCAACCAGACCATGGTTGGACCATGTCCAACTTGATCATGGTTGGACCATGATGGACCATGTCGAACCAGACCATGGTTGGACCATGTTTAACCCGACCTATCCGGTTGGACCATGATGGACCATGTCCAACCAGACCATGGTTCGACCATGTCCAACCAGACCATGGTTCGACCATGGTGGACCATGTCCAACCAGACCATGGTTCGACCATGGTGGACCATGTCCAACCTGACCATAGTTCGACCATGGCGGACCATGTCCAACCCCAACTGTGGTTGGACCATGCTGGACAATGTCAAACCTGACCATGTTGAGACCATGACAGGCGATGTCCAACCAGACCATGATGGACCATGTTCAACCCGACCATGATTAACCATGTCCAACCCGGCTGTGGTTGGACCATGACGGACCATGTCCAACCTGACCATGGTTGGACCATGGTGGACCATGTCCATCGTGACCATGGTTGGACCATGATGGACCATGTCCAATCTGACCATGGTACTTGGACCATGGTGGACCATGTCCAACCAGACTATGGTGGACCCTGGTGGACCATGTCCAACCAGACCATGGTTAGTCCAACCCGGCCGTGGTTGGACCATGACTGACCATGTCCAACCCGACCATGGTTGAACCATGTCGGACCATGTCTAACCTGACCATGGTTGGACCATGTTCAACCGGACCATGGTTCGACCATGATGGACCATGTCCAACCTGACCATGGTTGCACCATGACGGACCATGTCCAACCTGACCATGGTTGGACCATGTCGGACCATATCCAACCTGACCATCGTTGGACCATTTTCAACCGGACCATGGTTCAACCATGATGGACCATGTCCAACCTGACCATGGTTGCACCATGACGGACCATGTCCAACCTGACCATGGTTAGACCATGTTCAACGTGACCATGGTTCGACATGATGGACCATGTCCAATCTTACCTGGTACTTGGACCATGGTGAGCCATGTCCAACAGACCGTGGTTGGACCATGGTGGACTATATCCATCAGAAAATGGTTGGACCATGGTGGACTATGTCCAACCTGACCCATGGTGGACCATGTCCATCCCTACCATGGTGGACCATGCCATTCAGACATTTAGGTCTCATTTTCAAAGATGTGTTATTCAATGATTGTATCTTACTTTGACAGCTTTGCTATAATATATATATATATATATAGCTCCTGCCTAAATGATTTCCTTAAATGATCTTTTGAGGTAAATAATTGTAGTAGTTCACACACTGGGACAATTAACTGACAGATGATCTGATTGGTACATGTATAATGTTTAAGAATTTTTTAAATCAACTTTTAGGAAAAATTGTTTATGCAAAGCAAAAATAACACAAGAAAAAACTAATAAAATGACTAAGTTTGTCTCAAGAATTGTTCACCTTTACATGAGTGACTGCGTTTGACCATGGTTGACCATGGTCAAAACACAGGCAACATAGGACATGTCAAACTATGGCTGACAGGTTTTGAAATTGGTGCTTGCCCAGTTGCCCTGGGCAGGTAGACTTTGTTAATTACAGCTGAAGGGCAAGTGAAAACTGTATCTTATATTTATAATGCTTGCCCCATTTTGCAGTTACGCTGTATATATTTCAGGTTTACTTTTGAGAATGTGTTGAAGAAGTTTTGTGGTCTGGCATGCCCTAGAAAATTTCTCTCACATGCTAGCACCATGTTCTAGTTGGTTTTAAATGAAACATTATAAAACATACAATTTTTCAAGGGCAAGTGAAAGTTGGAGTAGGGCAAGTGAAAGTTGAATCTCGCTACTGAGCAAGTCACTGCACAAGTTAATGCCGTGCCCTGGTTGACTAAATCCAATTTGACTATTTTCAAATTATGGCTAATCATGATGTCCGAAATAGTTTATAACATTGCCACTCCATAATCAAGCATCTACCATGGTCTTAATATTGCCAAACCATTGATTAAAGCCACAGTTGTCAAATATGTCTTTGATTGTTATCAATTTCATAACAGTGGGCACTGACACACGATTATTAGTAAACATCCACAGCTATGTCCCAAAATGAAGTTGTTTACAGTATATTCAATATCCAATTTCTAATAAGTAAAGTATCTTCATATATTCCATTCTTGTTTGTGGCTGTAAAGTTTCATACAACCTTGTAGACCAAGGTCATAACATAGTTGCATGACATGGTTTGACTTGATCGACTAAGTGAAGTTTTGAACATGGTGAATATCATGGTCAAAACATGGTCACAGACCATATTCAAAACACTGTCAACCATGTCTGAAACATGGTTTATATATATATGACCAAGGTTTGACAAGACATATTATATATATATATATATATATATATATATATATATATATACATATATATATATATATATATATATATATATATATATATATATATATATATATATATATACATATATATATATATATATATATATATATATATATATATATATATATATATATATATATATATATATATATATATATATATATATATATATGTGTGTGTATATCCATGACATGTTACATAATACAATATATATAGTGTGTTCTAAGTTGTTAAGTTCTCAAGCCATGTGTACTTACCGCTGAGGAAGCGCAGCCCGGAGTAGACGGAGATCGCACCCACGATAAGTGAGGTGGAGAGAGAAGGTAGCCGCTCCACTAACTCCAGGTACATGATACTGTGCCCTGAAATAACCATGGACTGTAATGCGAACATCAGGAACCCTGTAAAAAGAACTACTCGCGCCCCATCCACCATTAGGATCCTCCTCATTGTTGTTGTTGTTGTTGTTCTTCTTCCTCTCCTCAGCTGATTCTTTGGGAACCTTTGTGCCTGCCATCGTTCAGGGTAACTGTACCATATGCACAGACCACGTCAAACTTTTGCAAATCACATGTTCACACAATTTTGGATAATCCCTCCTTATTCGGCTTCCGTGCACGTGTTCCATATCGTGATCCTTAATCCCTAATCCTTAATTCCATGGATGGATTATTACTACTCGTAGCTTAGACCATATATGTATATGTTAAGCTGTGTTATATGACTAATATCATGAAACAAATACCTGAGGTGGACTAGTTTCATTTGTTTTAACTACAAGATAGTAGTTATTAAGTCTTTAATGATAAGAATTGGTGAAAATAAAATTAATACACTATCCCCCCCTCCACCTGCAAAAAATAAATGTATTCTGGAGCACTATCTATTTGTTGGCCAAGTTTCATAGATTATGGTACGTTTATTCAGCATCTGCTAATATATAAGGCTCCTTCAAGGTTATTAGCCAGGATTTAGAAACTGCTTGTGCCCAAAATTGGCAAGTCTGAAATTTGGGAGCATCCTATTCTACAGAGGGAGAGCACTGAATATATTCAGGTATTTATTTATTGGAACAATGCATAGTATCTGTATGTAATATCATGTGAATTATATTGAGGTGAAAAGAAATTGGTTATAATGCTTGTCATTAAGTTTTTGAAATATTACTTATTTAAAAATTTGGCTGTCTGGTTTGGATGTCCAAACGACACCTCGACACCCGGCCAGCTGGCTAAGATTTTGGCCCCATCTGAAAATGAGGTGTCAATTTAAATCAACAGTATCAATATCTTCACTTACACTATCTATCAACTATACCTGGTACTATACCACAGCTGCTTGGTCAACGCAGGAGGGAATTTGAATATTAACTCTTTAGGGACTAGGTGCACCCTAGTCTAGCTTCTGATGTATTGCTGCTTTACGGAAATATGGATAAAAGAAAGGGATATAGTTGCTACTGATAAATGATAAGAACTTTCGTAATCAATGCATATAATGCTTATGAGTTCCTCATAATAGTCGTTACTTCTCATGATAGCCTCAGTTAAGTATTATTTATTTTCCACTGAGTCAGACAGACTTGCTATTAGTACTATAGTCTGTGTTAATCCGTATGCTGCTGGTGGCTTATTTGGCCAATACAAAATGATGCAAATCCTGAAAAATGACTGAAACCCTGGCACAGTGGGAACTCATCTGAGAGTGCTTAGCAAGAGCTATACAATGAAGAACACAAGTGATGGTTTAGATGGTTTGCAAAAATCTTTACATCTTTGTGCTTCGAACGAAAGTAGCCCCAACGTTTTAAGGATTAACTGGTTCTTTCCTTCCTTTTTATATAAGTCTCTGCACTGATCTGCCCTGATTTGGTTTCAGTCCAGGTTAAGCTATGTGTTAATCCTCAAGCGGAACCCACTAGAGCTGTGTTTTTATAATACTCAAACCTCAACCACTGTAAACTGTGCTGCAATCTTTGTTTGATACAATTACATATATACCTACAATAACCCCTTAACCCTTATGCTGCTGGTGGCCAATTCGGCCAATACAAAATATTGCAAAAACCCTGAAAAATGATTGAAACCCTGGTACATGCCGGTACTCATCTGAGAGTATGCAGTGAGAGCTAACCGATGAATACCAACATGACAGGGTTGTCAATTAAGGATCCTTAATCCTTAAGGATGTCAATGTACCAGCGTTTCAGTCATCTTCTAGGTTTTTGCGTCATTTTGTATTCAACTAACTAACCAACAGCAGAGTAAGGGTACAGGCATCTGTTACCGAATATATAACCATAAAAGTCCAATAAAATGATCCTAAAACTTCTTCCAACTTTGTCTGTTATGCTTTTCTCCTGGTAATATCGGCACTTCTGCACTTCAGGAGGCTAAAAATGCTAATAATTCCCCTCTCAGCATGAAACCACTTCTCTGAAAGAAAGATGACATTTAAATTTACCTGTCACAATTGATTGCAGAACTTTATTGTCACTTTTCTCGAAGAATATGGCCTTTAAATTGCAGAATTATAGCGTGAGTAGGTTTGCCGAAATCTGATGATTACAGTAGGGGGTATTTTATGCTGCTGATGGCTAATTTGGCTGATACAAAATTATGCAAATAACCTAAAAAAAATTGCGGAAACCCTGTCAAATGGGTACTCATCTGAGATTATACTCGGCGAGAACTTTCCAATGAATACCAACATGACATGGTTTAGATGGTTTTGAAAAATCTTTGCATCCTTGTGCTTTGGACGAAAGAATCCACAGCCTTCGGAGGGTTTAAGTGTTCTGATCCATTAACATGTCCGAGTTAGGGCATCAAGTTTCCTACCTGATGTTTATGTAAAGTACTCAAGCATAACAGAGCACTTGTAAGAAGTTTTATGATTGTTTTATTGGACTTTTGTGGTTATATAGTGGGTTACAGGGATGATGCCTGTGGTAAGGGTTAAAGCATAAGCGTTTACTTTCTGGAGTCGTGAATCAAGTCTCTTTCAGTAGGTAATTTTGGCCAATCAATACCTCACTGGGCCACCCTAAATTGATGGCTAGTTGACCAACTGTGCCAATGAGTTGACAGAAACATTATTATATCCCCTTACTCAACCCCTGGGGTGCTGAGTCTACTTTTGTCCAGAGCTCAATATCGGAAACATATTTGATAATTATCTTAACCCTGTCATGTTGGTATTAATTTGAAAGCTCTCACTGAGCCCTATCAGATGAGCACCAATTTGCCAGGGTTCCAGTCATGTTTTAACATTTTTCAAATAATTTTGTTTTATCCAAATTAGCGACCAGCAGCGGAAAGGGTTTATTTATTGCATGTAGAATAGCGCACTCTCATTATAAGTGATTATAAATAGAATTATAATCGATCATCAGTACGAAAAGGTTTAGATTTCGATTAATCTATCCCAAAATCTGGTATTGATTATGATCGAAATAAACAGCAAAAAGGATGTGTTTTCACAAAGTTCTTCGCCAAAAACAGTACCAGAAAATGTCTGAAATAATACTTACTTAGCGGCGGAATTAGCTAACAAGTGCTGCTGGGATGAAAGCGTGCACAACCGCTTATGATCGATAATCGATCGGTTGTACCCAACGGATGATCGATCATGAAAATCCAAGCGGATTCCTATCACTAACTCTTTATCACAGTCCAGTCCGTTAATTGAGGTGTGATCTTTTGTGTTTCAACATGTAACCTTATTATTTCAGCTTAAATGCATTTTTATTTTTTCATTTTTTTAACCCATTCACAGAGTTTTTGCAGAAAGAATCGTCTACTTAACTCTCATACTCTTAAAATCAAATTGGAAATAAAATAAAAGTTCACAAAATATTTGGAGGATAGTTTTTGTGAGGCTACTGAAAAACAGTTACTTCTTCAAATATTTTCCCAAAAATCAATTTTGTTAGAAAAATCCTTCCAAAATCGTCAGACCTGTTTTGGCCACACTGAGTGTGAATAGGTTAATAAAGAACAAAATAATAAAATTCAAAATTTTAAATTTTAAAATCTTAAAATTTTAAAAAATTAATTTTTTTAAATTTTTAATATTTTGATATTTTAAATTTTAAATATTTATCATTTTATTTTTCTCATAGGTTGTCCTGGAAAATTCTTGCCGTGCCGATGAACATGACTGCCCGTTCGCCCAGGCCAGCATAGAGCTCACCAAACTCCTATCAGAGGAAATACTCAGAGTTGGCGAACCACGTAAGTAAATACTGTAAATCCTGTCATGTTAATGTAGAATTAATCTTCCCAAATTTACCTAATGGGTTCAAGACGATAAAATTAAAAACGGTATCTTAAACCATTTGTGTTGGTATGGTGTGGCAGATGTGTGCAGGCAGGGAAAATCAAAAACGGGAAAATATGAAAAAGTTATTTTTCGGGAAATATAAAGCCCTGAAATATACCCATTTTACAGTATCTCTATAAATCAGCTGAAGGGAGTTGTACCAGTATTCAATACGATACAATAACACATATTGGTATCAAATAGGAAAAAGTATTATATCATATATGATCTGTTATACCGATGCTTATTGTGTAAAATGTAAGTATTTATCTCTATAGAATAGTTATAGGGAATTATAGTGGTTCTCGATATGATACAATATCAAATTGGTATTGAATATGAAAGAGTATGGTATCATTTAACACTTTTGC
>OZ012688.1:1668559-1671059 GCA_963942565.1 Maea johnstoni | reverse complement strand
TATTTAATCCGGAAGGTGACTGCACATTTCAAAAACAGAGGGTTCATTACCATGAAATAGCAGTCAATGAACTAACCTGAAAAACAGATTGGAATTTAAACCTTCTGCGCAATCAGTCATTCTACAGAAAGTGGTCAGAATCCAGAGAATGAAATATTGAAAAAATGATATCAGCTAATTCCCGTTTCCGAATAATTTTTGGTAGGGGTAGGTATATTCAAGTTAATTAAACAAAAATAAAATCACACACATCTGCTCTAGTTGACTTTTTATTCAATCCTGAAGTTTGTGGTTCAGCAAGGGAATCAGATAGGTCACTTATTCTATATACCAATGCAATCAAACAGTTTTACCATATAGAGTGAGCTATAAGGATCCATGCCCAACTGCAATTTATATATATATACATATATATATAATATATATATATATATATATATATATATATATATATATATATATATATATATATATATATATATATATACATATATATATAAATATATATATATATATATATATATATATATATATATATATATATATATATATATATATATATATATATATATATATATATATGAATATATATATATAACTATATATATATTAGGGCTGTCACCGATGAGAAATATTCAACGATTCGATAATCAACAAAATTATTACCGATACGCTACTTCGATTAGATTCAGCGAATCAAATTCAAAATGAATGAAAACCAGCTATGTGCTCATGATATGAGGAATGGTTGTAGTTCGTGTGTGGGGTGATTTTTTGACCTATTGATCACAGCCCTAACACATACACATTCATCTGTGTGAATTCAAGTATAAATGGAATGGACGCACACAGTTGTGGTGGGCCGTTTATGCTGTTATTCAATCTGTTTCCCTGAGAAATAGTTTATTTACCTAATTTGCATATGAATCGATATTTTGTGCCTTCTTAGATATCGATAATGGATTAGGTATTTTTGTTTATTCATCGATACAGGCCTTATCAATGACAGATATATATATATATATAGAGAGAGAGAGAGAGAGAGAGAGAGAGAGAGAGAGAGAGAGAGAGAGAGAGAGAGAGAGAGAGAGAGAGAGAGAGAGAGAGAGAGAGAGAGAGAGAGAGAATTGTGTAAGAAATCTTCACTTTGATATATTTTGTCCTTTCTCTCTTCAGATAAGTTCATGTATTGCCGCCTGTCCTCCAACCACAAGTTTCTCCACTACGGTGACTGTGATGAGCAGCAGGTCCCTTCCATAGAACATCTACCACAAAAACGTAAGTTTTTGGAATTTTTTATATCACAACTTTTTTTGCCATTTTAATCCATTCATACCTGTAGTGTACAAAACTGTCTGACTAGTGATATCTTTCACACATAAGTCATTTTCAGAAAATATTTGAAGAAATATTGATCAGAACCTAACTAGCATCACTCCTAAGAATATTCTTCCATTTAATGATTAAATCCAAAGTGATACTTTCAAAAGTAGCCTAGGTCCAGATGGCACTTGTCATGGATACCTCTATGCCTTTCACCCATTCATGCCTGCAGCAGCCAAAAGCACCTATGTTGATAATATCTTTTCGACAAAAGCTTTTCAAGAGGAAACATTGATCAGAACACCACCTACAACTCTCCTTGAAATATTTTGTGAATTTATGCTTTATTCATAAGTTATCTTGAAATGTTTGATAGATGCGGACGACACTATCAAGCAATGTCTCCTGCAGCTCCCCAGCACAAGTGTTAGCTGGATGTATGACACTTTCATAAAAAACTTAGAATTTAAGAAGGAATTGATTCAGATTGGTTAATGGGGGATTTTTACTGAGATCGATTACTGATTTGAAATATTTATGATATGGGAGCAGTATCACCAAAATCTCCTAGCTGTCTTTCAGTCAGGTCTTTTAGATTGGCAAGCCAGGCTCCTCCTGAGGTGAATTCGATTATCTAGCACGCATACATGCGTGCATGGTTCTCTAGGGTGTATTAGCATAAACGCAAAGGAGCGTGTGTGCTATATATTACTCATAACTCCATTGCTCTATGTGAAATCAATGCCTTATCATTTAATATAACACTTTTATTTGTCTCTTCTCTCCAGTACCAATCGTAGATATCAAAAACCTCTTGATCGGGAAAGATTGTCCGCATGTCAAAGATAGAAAAGGAAGGGTAAGTTATATATGTTATTTCCATGATTATATACATCATTTTCCAGGGGTCCAGGTTCCAGGACTTCTGTATAGGTGGTTTGTTCTGTATGATGAAGAGTTGATTTTAACCCTTTCAATGCTATGGCTACTTTCGTCCAAAGCACAAGAATGCGAAGATTTTTGAGAAACATTGTCATGTTGGTATTCATTGGATAGCTCTCGCTGAGTACTCTCAGATGAGTACCCATGTGCCAGGGTTGCAGTCATTTGGAAGGGTTTGGCATTATTTGGTATTACCGAAATTAGCAACCAGCAGCATAAGGGTTAACCCTGTCAT
>OZ012688.1:1611059-1663559 GCA_963942565.1 Maea johnstoni | reverse complement strand
GGGGTGCACAAATGAAGTGAGAAGAAATAAATTCTTAGGATACAGAGATATATATGATACAAAAAGGGATATCATAGAATGTAAACGATCATGCAAAGCAATACCAAAAATCCAAAAAAAAAGAAAAGTAAGAGGAGAGAAATATACAGAGCTGAAGTTTTAATATAGGCTTGAAACAGTTGAAAGGAATTCTTAATGTTGCAACAGGACTTTAAGGGATTACGGAATAAACTCTAAAAATTCAAATGAATAATAAAAAATGCTCTGCTAATTAAATATGATCACCCCCCCCCCTCCTATCAAAATATGGGACTTCACAAAAAATAGGAAGGAAGTGAGGGGAAGAAAGTAGGAAAGATACAGGGAGTTAAAGATACATTGTATCTAGCTTGCCCCCGTGCACAGCTCGGGATTGGACTCTAAAATCCTACCAAATGAGAAAAAGATAATCGCCCATTTATCACAAACATTTGAGATAGTAGGAAAAGAATTGTTCAAATTCCCATAACCTTTGTGACAAAGGTAAGAAAGAATTTGTTGCAAAGAAAGAGAGATCAATAAAAAAAATGCTTCATAAATCAGGTACGCTCAAGCCAAGTGGAGAGATATGACAAAAAAAAATACAGAAGAAAAAAATTGCAAATTATGATGAAATGCACAAATCAGACTTCTAAATAGAATACAAAAATGGAACAAAAAATACAAACATAATGGGCAGAAAAAGCAGTAATGAGTTAAAGATATATATATATATATATACACATATATATATATATACTATATATATATATATATATATATATATATATATATATATATATTATATATATATATATATATATATATATATATATATATATGTGTACAATAAGCAATATATAGTATACCTCCCCAATCTTCTGAAGAATTGAGGGATCAAATGCCAGAAATTCAAAAAGATAAAAGTGTTCCCACCATCTACACACCCCTGGCAAAAGGTCCACAGGGGCAGTTTAGCTCGGCATCGCGTATGTGCCTCGGAGTCGGCAATTTAAATTCCAAAACTGGAACAGGAAAATCTGCCCCAACCCCAACCCAAACTTATGATGTGCATGTGCGGTTTCTTAAATTTAAGTATGTTCATAATATCTTTGGAATTTTAACACCAAAGGAATGAAAGATTCTTAGTATTCATCACCTGAATTCTTGAATTTCTTTATATTACCCCATAATTCTTATGTAACAGCAAAAAATTATTTTAACATGGTAGACCAGTATCTAAGGCAGTGACAGTATGTTCATTACATAAATTGCATTTTTTTTTTCAATAAGTCAATGACCCCATGATTGAAAGTTGTTTTGAAGACCCTACGGCCATTTAAGAGAAAATCCAAATATTGAATGCAGTGGAACGAAGGAGAATACAGAGATAAAGTTAAAGAATGATGCAGTAGATTTTTGCAAAATTTTATTGTTTTATAGATCCAGTTGTATCATATTGAATGAAATACATTGTTGCTGCAATTGTATCATTTCAAATGTAGACAGTTGTCATTGCTCTTCTGTCCTTCGTACCCACCCAAGACTTTTTCCCAAATTTAAAAGTGCTCGTAAATGCCCCCGATGGGCAAATAAATGCTCCCACTCCCCAAGCCTTGGATTAAAATATAGGTGGTTGCTTAGCTAAGCCCAAGCCCACCCCCGCCCAAATATCCACAGTGGGATCAGAGAGGGAGAGATCGAGAGAGATACAGAGATAATGGGTTAAAGAATGAAGCAGTAGATTTCTGCAACATTGTATTATTTTATAGCTCCAGTTGTAGCATATCATATGAAATACATTGTTGCAGCAATTGTATCATATCACATGCAGACAGTCATCGCTCTTCCATCCTCTTTACCCAACTCTTTACCCAACTCCCCAATTCATGAATTCACAAAATACAGACCGAGAATGCCTTAGTCAATAAAAATAACAATCAAACAGCACCCATTAGACCTCAGGCCATTGATCCAGGGCGGCAGTTTTGGACGGCAAGGCACAGGGAACTCAGTTAGTGTTACCAACGGTTTTGAAAGTCGCTATTTATATATAGATTATATATAGAATAGCAGGCCCACGTGCACAGCACGGGTTTGGATTCTAATTCATACTCAATGTTGCGCAGGAAGTTCAGAGGCAGAGAATGAAAAAACACAATCAAACTACCTTAACCACTCAAAACATTAAAACCCTTACTGAACCATTGGCGTCACTCTTGTTTTTTTAGTGTCTAGTTTTCAATCATCACCAGGAACTGTGAGACACAACTATCATAAATTACACTAAAATGCATCAATCAAAAATCAAAATGAAATATTCAGGCCCACCTTCTAACATGCCCCTGTACATAGTACAGGTTTTGATTTTAAGCCATATTGAATTATGTGCAGGAAGTTAAGACTTAAAATCATAGATTCCCTATTGAACCAGTTTGACGCCATAAGCATTGCTCTTGTTTTATCAGAAAGAGATTAGAATTGACAAAAGAAAAAAATGACCAGTAAATACTCTAAAAAGTAACAGAAGTCTTAGTCAAATATGAAATGGACACGCCAAAGGCAAATCTCGCCTAAAGTACTGAACTATTGGCAACGCTGTGGTTGTTTAGTTTCTAGTTCTCAGTCATCACCAGGAACAAATATTTCAAATTACAGAGTAAAAGCAGTGGTCGACGATGGGTACTCCGGTTTCCTCCACAACATACAACTGGCTAGTCATGACTGCAAATATGGCACATGACTGCAAATTTGGCATATGACGATAATTGAAATTTCTTATACTCTTAATTCCTATGACATTGCAGGGCTCGACGTTAACTTTTGGGGGCACTTTCCCGGTAAGGTAAGTGCCACCTGAAACTTACTTACCCAAACGAAAAAGGCACTTACCCAAACATTTTACACCCTTTTCAGGCATTTATGCCACAAATTCAACTTTTCATGCTTATTTCCATCATTATGGCCTTAACTGTTTCTCTTGCTGTATGATTTTGGTCATATATTGTCTTGCGGCGGGGGGTCCGGGGGCCGCTTAAGGCCCCGGGGAAATTTTTATATGTAGGTGCTCTGAGATGCATTCTCCTGCATTTTCAGAGCATGAATGAATATTATTTTCACTGTAAATATATCAAACTTTGTTTCAAATCTCGACTGAAAAACTTTTTTTTTTATTCTACGCAATGTTCTGGTAAATCTGTATAAAACATTTCATTAACTTCATTAAATGTAAACCCATAGTACATCAATAGATTTAATATACACTTTTTTGTACTATTCATATGTGCAGTCAATAAACATACAATACGTGCAATACAATGTAAGTCAAGCAGGAACAATTCCGGTGAAACTAATAATCTTGTCAAAACATGATTTCATTAGATTTTATTTCATATCATCAATAATTTTATTCAGTCACAGGAGAAACTATAATCATCATCAACACATTAATTTCATTTCACATCAACATTTTATTAAATTCATTTCCTAAATACCTCATGAACATATTCACCTCATAAAATATTCCACTCAAACCAGTAAATAATCAACTTGATCAGCATTTCATCAAAAAGTATTTCATAGTTAGCAATTAATTTTTCCTCATTTAGTCACAACACCAAGTTGAAAATTTCACCAAAATATATCTCATTTACGCAATTATGTTATGTACATATATTCATATCATCATCAGCTAGAACATTTCATCAAATCATATTTCATTTACGCATTTATTTTATATATATGTTCAAATCAGCAAATTGAGTCCACGTCCGGACAGAAACATAAAATCAAAATACATAAAAGAAAAAAGTGTTGCCAGAATGCGTGCTGCCGTATTTTCGTGCCCACCCCCATCCATGTGACACTGACATGATGACAGATGGTCAATCATGCCAGTTTTTCTAACATTGTGTCAGCTATCGGCGTTTGGGGGAGGAGCTTCGCCTTCAGTCAGCCAATCACCGGCACATCCGGTTTGCCGCTATTGTTAATTGCGTAGCTTAGATTGTATTTTTTGTGTGGGGTGGCCTCCCCAACACGTGGTCACGGTGAAATTCTCGATATTGAGAGATTTCAACGTGACTTCTAAATGTAAACAGCGAGCCTCAAGATGGCAGCGCCCATGTAGCGACATTATCGATCTACTGAGGAGCCTCACGGACATTCGTCCGTAAGGTATTATTGGCGTGACAGTTCACTTACTCAATCGGGTATGTGAAATTCAGAATTGACTTACCCGGACACAGATTTTCGGTAAGTCGGGGAGGTCGGGGTATTCTAAGTGTCGAGCCCTGCATTGTATGATTATTGGCCCCTCAATGTGTCTTCCTGGTATCAACCCCAAATAAAAAAATAAAAAAGAGAGACTTGAATTAAGTAAATCATTATATTGTTCTAGTTATCAAAATTCAACTTGAGTGTGTATACCATCCCCCCCCCCCCCCATCCCCTAGTATTAGAATTTCCAATCAAATAAATGTCAAAAACCAGCTCATTAAACTAAATAACCCCCCCCCCCCCCCCTCACAACAAAACAAAAATTAAGGGAAAGTTAGCATGTCTCAAACCCAGAAACATATTTCAATTAAATAAACAATTTTTGAACCATTTGTCACACTTATAATGATGTGCTCCAGGACCAATCTTCTGCACTCCACCACGGTTATACTTGGACACCCATGGGAAACAGGTATTAATCAAACATAACGCGTCACCCCCCCCCCCCCCCCCCCCCCCCCA
This sequence comes from Maea johnstoni, assembly GCA_963942565.1. NCBI lineage: Eukaryota > Metazoa > Annelida > Polychaeta > Spionida > Magelonidae > Maea > Maea johnstoni. Next base: position 1,658,801 of record OZ012688.1, on the reverse strand, counting down.
AGGAACTTTCTATTGATACACGGTTCAGAGAACAAAAGGTTGGGCAGTCTCTTGATAATATCTATTTCTGGATCCCAAACAACCTGGCTTTCTGCTTTGACCATGCAGATTCTTCGAGCTAGATAATTTTGACCAATATTTTCATATCATTTTTTGGCTGAAAGTTAATGACGATAGTCTTCGAAGCCAGTGTTTTAGAATATGACATATATGAACCCCCTCCAGGTCCAAGGTCATGTCACAGGAACCGTTATTTATGAAAGGACCTGAAAATAAGCATTTACTATGTAAACTATGTGCTGTTAGTAATTTTGAGGCTTATGGGAACATTCAGAATTGTTGTTGAAATGCTCATCGTGTGGAGGTAGGACCTTAGACCTTACGAAAGACATGAATGATTAAATGGTAGAGTCTGATTTTCTAGTAAACGGTGAGTCTTGATATTTTGCCAGAACCCGCCCCCCCCCCCCCCCCAACAGTAAGTGCCAAAAAAATAAAATGCATAAATAAGTTAATCTGAGAAAAAAATACATATTTGAAGCCCCTTGATATGAGCTTTATAATTGTGCAATACTCAGTCCACACAGTATGAGTAGCGATTGACCGAAAATATGTGAGATTGTAAATGAGGTAATACCTAAATCAGTAAGGAGGGAGGAGGAAGAAAAAATTGTTGCATTTGGCAAACAGAATGTATTTGAAGAAATGAATAATTACAATAACAAAGAAAGGGAAAGAAGAATAAAAACATTGAGAGAAATTACATTTAAGAATGAATAAAATTGAAGAATTCAGAAATAGGAAAAAATGAGGAGATAAGAAATTAGTATGCAAAAACAAACACAACTGAGAGAGAGAGAGAGAGAGGGCCACAGGCACAACAATAAAAAAACAACTCAGGAGGAAATCCAGCATCGGAACATCACTGTTGTCAAGTTGAATTACAGTCGCAAGGCAGTACAAAGTCAAAAGGCAAAACAACAGTGTTCTAAAGGGAAATGGCACAACCATAAATAATCACTGTCAATACCACAGCATGCGCAAATAGGTCCAAGGTCATGTCACAGCCTCTCACAGGTACCTTGAATTATGACAGGACCTCTATGACAGCATCACCACTCCAATGGTGCTGCTGTGGGGGTTCACGACAGATGCTATAGGTATAGTTTATTCTTGTCTAGTATCCAATGTCACATACATATCTATAGGTTTGGTGCTGTCATGCACTTTATTCCTAATAGACACCTTCATATCTAAGGTTCTGGTGCTGTCATGCACTGTATACCTTATAAACACCTTCATATCTAAGGTTCTGGTGCTGTCATGCACTGTATACCTTATGAAACACTACAGCAAGGAAATGCTAACTGAATTGCTTCGAACAGTTGACTGGTCTCCAGTCTTTAATTGCCTAGATGTCAATGAAGCATGGACACATTTTACTGATTTGTTTATGCCTATAGTAGATAAACTTGCTCCTCTAAAAAAGGTCCGTCTTAAACAACGCTCTGAACCCTGGTTCTCAAGTGAAATTCTTGAACTCATAAAAGAGCGTGATGAAATAAATAAATTGTGTGCGAAATCCAGTACTCCTGATTTAGAAAATAAGAGAAGGGAGCTCAGAAATCAAGTCCAAACAGAAATAAAGGCAGCAAAGAAAGAATATTTCCAAAATGTGATTGAAGAAAATATGGGGGATGGTCGTAAGATGTGGAAATGTCTGAAAGACATGGGGGTGTCTTTCTCTACCAGGTCAGAGCAGGCAAATATAGGGCTTGACATGGGAAATGGTGAAACTTGTTTTGACAAAAAATCTGTAGCAAACAAGTTCTGTAACTTTTTCTGTAATGTTGCAGATGACCTGGTAAAGAAATTGAAACCTCCAAGTGGACTTTTTAATAAAATACAGGTTAAATCCTTTTATTCCAAAAAAGGGGTCCTTGAAAATTCTTTTGGTTTTTCAACTGTCACAGAAAGTACTGTATACAAATTAATAAGTACTGTTAACACTAAGAAAGCTACAGGGTTGGACGGTATTTCTGCCAAGTTTATTAGGGATGGGTGCTCTGTCATAGCTTCTCCCATCACCCACATACTCAATCTCTCATTATCTCAGTCAACTGTACCTAAAGCTTTCAAAGAAGCAAGGGTTGTTCCCCTATATAAAAAGGGGGGCAGGGGTGAAGTTGGGAATTACCGCCCAGTTTCAATCCTCCCTGTAGTGTCAAAGATATTTGAAAGGATTGTGTATGATCAGCTAAGTAAGCATTTAGATAAGCATAATATTCTCTATAAATATCAGTCAGGTTTCAGAAAGTCGTACTCCACAGAAACTGCTCTCATTGATCTCTCTGACAGGATCAAGTTTAGTATGGACAAGGGCCTATATACAGGAATGGTTATGATTGACCTGCAAAAAGCTTTTGATACAGTCAACCATGCCATAATGTCTGATAAACTTGGTGCTGTTGGATGTGATGATGCGTCAGTGAACTGGTTCAACTCCTACCTATCCAACAGATCTCAATATATAGACATAAAGGGCACTTTATCAGATTGCGGGGAAGTTACGTGTGGCGTGCCCCAGGGCTCTATACTGGGACCTTTATTGTTTTTAATTTACGTGAATGATATGGAATCAGCTGTTGACTGTGATCTTTTGTTGTATGCTGATGATTCGGCTCTTTTGATCAGAGGGAAGAACATCATTGATATTGAACAAAAGCTCAGCGAGGAACTTACCAAATTAAATGTGTGGTTGATAGACAACAAACTTTCACTCCACCTGGGAAAGACAGAGTCTATCCTATTTGCCTCAAATAGGAAGTTAAAACAACATAAATTTCTAAGAATCTCATGTAATGGTATCAAAGTGGGAGGGAAAGAGGTTGTAACATACCTGGGGGGTCAACTAGACCAAGACCTGTCAGGAAAATCTATGGCTCATAAAATCATCAATAAGGCTAATGCAAGTCTCAAGTTCCTTTACAGAAAGAAAATGTTCCTAAATCAGTACTGCAGAAAAACTGTCTGCATGGCATTGATTCAGTCGAGAATAGACTATGCCAGCAATTTCTATTACCACGGTCTACCAAAATTCTTACAGAGTCGCCTTCAGGTCGTACAAAATAAAATGATTAGATATGTTTTAAACTACTCAAACAGAACACACTTGGTAGCCAACGACTTCAATGAGGTTAAGTGGATGAGCATTGAAAACAGAATAAAATATCTGGCCGCAAGCCATGTATTTAACTGCATCGATGAACAGGCCCCAGAGTATCTTCAGGTTTTTGAAAGAGTAAATGAATCACACCACTATTACACCAGACACAGTATTAATGCTTTGATTTTACCAAAGGCTGGTTCATATGGTATGAAGTCCTTCCACTACATAGGTGCCAAAATCTGGAACTCTTTGCCAGATGAGATCCAGACTACGTTCAGTAAATCTCTTTTTAAAGTGAGATGCAAAAAACATTTCATGTCAATCCTCTCTGATTCATACGAAAAAAAAGAAATTCATCAATTCTAGTCTGAATGTTTGTATTATACTATATGATATATTGTTGTTATGTCAATCTTGAGCAGTGAGGTTGATCATTACATGTGATGCCATTGGACTCTGGGCAGACTGGGACCACTATGGAAATAAGTTTCTAACTTTTAGTGTATATATCCTGTGTCTGGTTAGATTTCTATTGCATAGCATACCCGTCAAGTCTCCTGTTTTTAACAGGAGTCTCCTGTTTTTTGGACTTCATTTTACCTGCCTCCTGTTTTTCTCCTGTTTTTTTCTTGTCTCCTGTTTTTCTCCTGTTTTTCTAGAAAACCAGTCTAAAGCGACTATAATCTCCTGCTTTTCCTCAAGTTCAGCCCAGATCTACTTAAACTCCTACAGCTTAGTATGCAACTCAGCTCTTCTAGCCTGCCTAAACAATACTCAGTTGAACTAACTGAACCCAGCTTGCCCAAAAGTTGCAAAGTGGCAAGAGAAACATATATTATTCATATTTCAGCAGTACTGTTTTAAAATATTTAATAATTTATTTGAGTATATGCCAGCTGGGTTGAACATTGAGTATCTTGCCAAAAAAGAGACACTGATGATATGTGAAGGACTCTTCATTATAGCTAAATGTACCTGACTGTATCACTAATGTTGGCCAAATATCATGTGTATTAGATTTTTCATTATTAGTAAATCATGATAGGTAAATTGATACCTGTGCCAATTATTTTAAGAGTTAAAAGAAATGAGGGTTTCATGGAATTATTATATATGCCTGATGGGTGGAGTGACAAGAGTGGAACCTGGTGCCAAACAGAACTTTGAATATAATAGATTGAAAAATATGTGGTTCCCTGTTGAATTAGTTGGATGATTGTAGTTTAATACATTACTTATTATGATAACATTTACCTATCCAGGTAATGTAACCTGTTTAAAGTGAAAAAAGGAATAGGTTTCATGAAATTCATGGACTGACAGGAATAATAAATATGGTCATGTTAAAATTGATTTGTTGTTATTATGTCCATCTGTTTACTGCAGAGAGTTGAGAGTATTGGCACTACATTAATAATAATAATAATAATAATAATTGATATTTGATATAGCGCCCTTTCCACCTATACATTAGGTAGGAGCCACCTGGTGGGACGTTGGTAAATTATATATACAGGTGTGGCACCTGGTGGGAAGTTGGTAAACTAACGTATATGGTAGCGGCACTGCCGCGTGAGAAAATCTCCTGTTTTTATTTTGTCTGGGGTTGACAGGTATGGCATAGCAGTTAATGACACTCCAACTAGTCACCTTTATATATGATATTTTTTTGTATGCCAAATGCTATGTAATACACATTGTACTAGACCGAGTAAAATCAAATCAAATCAAACCTGAAAATCAGCATTTACTATGTAAACTACATGTATGTGCTGTTAGTAATTTTGAGGCTTATGGGAACATTAAAAAATGTTTTTAAAATACTCATCGTGCAGATCCCCTGAGTAGGTAGAACCTTGGACCTTACCAAAGACATGAACGATCAGAAAGATACAAACAGAGTACACTAACTTACACACTCGAAGAGTCACAATGAAAAGACAAAACAGGATACTGAGGAATGAAAGAAACTGATAAATCAAGAAGAAGTAGACCGACAGGCTTGAGTTGATCTCCCTCTGTGAGTACAGCTCTAATTCAAATATCTAAAAAAAAGGACTCCCTCTGCAAATCCATAAGAGAGGGTTCAATAATATCTATATCTATATCAAAATAATACAAAAGAGAGGATGCACAAAAGGTGTCTTAAATCAGAAATTCAATATAGTTAGAAGGGACAAATGAAATACAGGATATAATATATATGCCGAAACTGAGGTGCATTTATAGGGAGAGGAGCAACAGCTAGCATGAAAATGGAGAGAGAGTGAGACCCTATGCAGAGAAAAAAAAAGGAAAGCGATTTGAACAACAAAGCTTGAAAAAAAGGTTCAATACTGAAAAGAGTATGCCAAAAAATCAGGACAGAGTAAACAAAAGAATAAAAAATTACCAAGGACCCAACTTTAAAACACAAAACAAAACATAAATAAGAAACTATGCATCAAATAGAGAGTTAGAGATTTATGAGAAATGAGTACAATTCAGGAGAAAGAAATCTGGGAGAAAAGGATTCAAAGGAAAAGAGGAAAGTGGATTTAGGATGCAAAAATGAAGGTACGTAACAGAATAGAAAAAAAGGGAAAATAAACAATATAAATTTTTGAAATACAGGATTGAGAGGATAAAAATTTCAGTAAGTTAGGGATAGAGTAATAAACATGAAGCTGAAAAAAAGTAATGCAGGAGGAAAAGAATATATACTAAAGATTCCATACAGAAGGGAATTGACAAAATAGAACAGAAAGAATATAAAATGTATAGGACAGAAAAAAACTTTAGAGAATTACGATTTAAAAAGTCCTGGCCACATAGTCAATGCATGTAATATAGGAAGGGAGGAAGCAAATGAAACTCAAAATAAAAATAGGCTCAGAAGGGAAAAGAATCATAGAGAGAAAAAGCAAATTATACAGAGCAAGAGATGAAAACAGAAAGCATGAGAAATACTAAAAGCAGAAACTAAGGGAAAGGGAATTTAAAAAGAAATAGAAAAGAGAGGATGCACAAAGAAATAAAAAGAACATGAGAGAGGTCTTGATGCAGAAATACAGTACAGGAGGTACAAAATGAAATACAGGAGTAAAAACAAAAGTACACAAACTAACAGACACAAAGAATAACAATGAATGACAAAACAGGATGCCAAGGAATGAAAAAAACTATAGATCAAGGAGAAACAGACTGACAGGCAGGGAATGCTAACAATAATAGAAATGAGTATGAAAAACAGACATTCATTATAGAATAAGTAAAAAAAATAAGGGATGCAAAATAATGAAGACAGATAACTAAATAAAGACAAATCAGAGACTGAGAGCGACTTCCAATTTCCAAAACTAAAAAAAGCAAAGTACCAAAAAACAAAATACCATCATCAATCATCATACCTAACTTGAATGCTACAGTATTGAATTTGTGTGGATTGCTACAGTGCTGAACTTGACTTAAAACTCGATTCTTTTCTTGGGTCAAGATCTTCAAAGTCAGGCAAAAAAAGAAAAGTAAAACTATATAAATACCTCAAAACAACAGCAAATACGGTGATATTCAATTTATACTCTGAAATGCTTTAGTCCCGAATTCCATAAATTCTCGCGCATTCACTAAACACAGCAATCACCCAAACGATGAGCGATAATAATACAATATGCAATAACAGATATATTGAATAAATACCTTCAACACCACGGCAAAACTTTCGAAACAAAATTATACTCAGATATTGATGTTCGAGTTGCATCCCAATTATCGCTCATCCTTGAGAATTGCGAGTGAGCCAGAAGATGAAGAGAACATGATCTACCACAAAAATACGTACAGAGCATTCGTTGATGGAGATTTAGACCTCCTACAGTGGTGCTGAAACTCCTTTTGTACGTCGGACATAGGTAAGAGAGACAAAGGTAATGGAACTCGATCCATTCACCAGATGACCGCGTAATTCCAAATTTCAAAAGTAGATGGCGTTAATGGCTCTCCTGCGCAGTAAGGTTGGAAAGCCTTACTTTTATGACGTCACCTAACTGACCTTAGCCGACATGACGTCACCCAAGCCGGTCCGAGGGGCATAAAATTCACATTTCTCAAGATAAAACGGCAAGCAAACATAATTTCAAAAAAAAAAAAGTGTTCCCCGCCCCCTTACTCCCCTGGCAGACGATCCAGGACGGCAGACCAGCTCGGCATCGCGTATATGTGCCTCGGGCTCGAAGACCATAGGTTGCAAATACTGTGTATTAATATAGGGATTAATTGAAGTGGAATTGTTTTATACCGAACAAGAACAACAACTTTTATTCAAAATACATCTCAAAATGTTGCATTGTTATCGCAATATTTCTGAAAAACACTGTATGCAGTGCTGTCCAAGCTGTCGCATTGTCGCAAAATTTTGCGCCAGCAGCCTCAAAAAAATGCGACACAAGAATATTTGCGCCAAGGTTGCGACACGGTAATTTTGCAACATGCCTGCATTCGCCATCTAGCGGTGGTCACCAAAACTAAGTGATCACCAAACAGGCGTCGTGCGCATGACTAAACAAAGGGACGCCATGATACATGATACAGACGATGGAAAATAAAAAAGATACCCCTTCAGTTTTGGATTTTTGAGAAAGGAACGTATTTTACTAAGATTTCTTTAATGTCTATCGAAAACCGAGTTGTTTATGTATACTTACGTTCAGCCAGTTTTGTCAGTGAGTTTGCGATTATGATTATTTTTGCTCGTTTATAATCAGTGTGGACGTGTATTTTTTCTGTAGTGTCTTTGTTGTTGTTAGAAGAAAGAAACACTGTCCATCATTTTTCTCGGCCGGCGAGCACGAAATATCAATAAAACGTTGTATGGGGGTGCCCACAAAGGTAGTCTAATAAAACCAACTTTTCAACTCTAGAAATCTTGTATTTAGTAGACGTGTTGGTAACCAATTTTGTAAACTGTTTATAGAAACACAAAAGACTATTGAGGAAAATCAGGTTTCTAATTCTATGCTATAGGCAATTTTGAGATCTGAAATCATTAATATTTGATATACTAATACACTTAGGGATGCGGATGATAGTTTTTGAAAAGAATTATGCTTGAGCAATTCTTATTCATAATCTGATGATGCTCACTTACCAAAAAACTTGTTTACCTAATTTCTCTGCAACCGGTCACCAGATTCCATTAATATTTGATATGCTAATACACCTAGGGATACTGATGATAGTTTTTGAAAAAGATTTTGCTTGAGCAATTCTGATTCATAATCTGATGATGCCCACTTACCAAAACACTTGTTTCACTAATTTCTCTGCAACCGGTCACCAGATTTCATTAATATTTGATATGCTAATACACTTAGGGATGCTGATGATAGTTTTTGAAAAAGATTATGCTTGAGCATATCTGATTCATAATCTGATGATGCCCACTTACCAAAAAACTTGTTTCACTAATTTCTCTGCAACCGGTCACCAGATTTCATTAATATTTGATATGCTAATACACTTAGGGATGCTGATGATAGTTTTTGAAAAAGATTTTGCTTGAGCAATTCTGATTCATAATCTGATGATGCCCATGCACTTACCAAAAAACTTCTTTCACTAATTTCTCTGCAACCGGTCACCAGAGTTCATTAATATTTGATATGCTAATACACTTAGGGATGCTGATGATAGTTTTTTTTTGAAAAAAATTATGCTTCAGCAATTCTTATTTATAATCGGATGATGCTCACTTCAGGGATTGACTTAAGAAAAATTTTCTGGTCGGTTTTCGGGCGATCTCATATGATAAATGATAGTCAGTCTTGGTCACCCATTTAAGTCAAACCCTGTCACTTACCAAAAAAACTTGCCGAGTCTTATCAGGCTGTATTATAAATATTCAAGCTGGCTATATATGTGAAATAGAGTGTGTGCCAGTATATTGAAGAATCTTAAGCTTGAATATACAAATCTGTGATAAGTATAACCTATATTGTACTATGTGTGGATTCAGTGTTTCAAGTTTCAACATACATTTCAATTGGTGCTATGTCATCGTCTCAATTTAACTTTCCCTAGTGTGTAAACTGTGAACTAAATGACCCCTGGTGAATAAAATTTGAACCATTAAAACGCCACCTGGTGGCAGACGGTAGAAGTATATTGCTACAGGTAGTTCAAATTTTGCTACAGGCATTTTGGGCTTGGACAGCCCTGTGTATGAAGGTGGTTATAGTTGAGATCAAGAACTTGGCAATTCATTTTCTAAAGGTATCCTACATATAACTAGTGCTGCTAATATAGGGGCCCCAATATGGGGTTAGAATTTCTAAATGAAAAACAGGATATCTAAAGGAAACAATGAAAAAAATGTGAGAATTTTCAAAGATGAAAATAACACAGGATGCAAAAATAAATAGAATAAGTAGAGGAAGAGAGAATTTAGAAAAAACAAAATAGGACACACAAATGAGCCAAGATACACCCCTATAGGAAGAGATAGATAAGAAAGCAGTAAAAAGAAATACCAGAGAGAATGCAAAACACAGAGGGCAGGCATCAATAGTAAAATACAGGAGTGAGATTATTTAGCAGTGCTAAACTTGCTAATTTAAAAAAGTTTACTTAACCCATCTAAAATTCTAAAAAGAATTGAAATTTGAGAGAGAGAGAGAGAGAGAGAGAGAGAGAGAGAGAGAGAGAGAGAGAGAGAGAGCTCTAATCAATCAAAGTGTAATCCCTTGAAATCTCACAGTAATGTAATATTAAAGAGAGTAAAAACTCAGTAAATTAGAAAGGTAGCTAGGTAATAACCTGCTCTACTTATGAATTATAGAAGGTTTGGTTTAAAAAGAGTTAAAAAGGTGCGTAGGAGATGCAAAAACAGAAAACGTGAACAATATAGCTGTTGCAATTAAAGAGAGTAAGGAGACAATATGGAAGATAATAGCTCGCGTAGTGAGTCGGCCGAAGGCCAGCTCAGCGTAGCAAGCATTTACGTAATGGCAGGATACATACTGAGGCAGGTTTTTAGGTGTTGGCATCTGTCTGTTCGTCGTCTCTAGTCTCGCTCGCTTGACGATAAACTCGCGAGAAATGAGCATAACCTTTTGCTTTAAGAGCACATTTTGCCGCCAGATCATTTCATGTTTTAAATATTGCTTAATCAAATAATAAATATAGATTGTTTCCTTTGAATTGTATTGAAATAACGTTTTGGTCGCCGACTATCCTGCAACACGCGTGGAACTATGCAACAACTGAAACATACATGCTCACGTGCGACAAATACTGACGTCATGAAATGACATCATGTTACGACGGAATTCCGCGGATTCTTAAGTCGTAACTTCGATGTTCACGGTAAAAATGACTTTACTCATCTTTCCGTGAATCGATTTCAATTCAGTTTAAATCGCTACAACTGCCACAAATAATTCTACATATCTCTTAATTCTAGTTGAAATCTGTCTTGAAATGACGATTTTGCAACAGGTTGAAGTTGTAGTAATTTTTATGCCATATTTTCGGTCAATCGATCACTATGCATACTGTGTGAGGTTATTGCACAGATATGAAGCTCATATTAAGGGGCTTCCAATATGTTTCAGCGAAGTTCAAGTAAAGAATGACGTCACGGATAACATTAACAAACACTTTGTGACTGCATTTGAAGGGGAATGCAGAAATATCATCGAGCTGCGCGAGCATTTAAAGCTTTGCTTTCTCGTCATATTACAAAAAAGAAAAAACATAATGCTAAAAGGAAATACAAAATACAGAAAAGGAGGTCAAGAATGAGTAAAGAGAATTTATGCAGGAGAAATACAATGCAAAAAAGAAAATATGAGAGTGACAATGCAAAGAAAGAAAAATACTATTATGAAAAATTACAGTAGAGAAGAGGTTTCCAACGTCCCCCCTCCCACTATGTAAAATTTCACAGTATTTTTTGTCAGAGAAAATAGAGGCAGTGAGAGTGTGTGCTCTGTGATGAAAAAGATTGATCAGAAAACATCTTAAACAAACTGCCTTGAATAATAAACTATCCCTTCTAAAATGCTTTGACGCCATAGGCATCACTTTTGTTAAGTTAAAGTCTGATATTCAATTGCTCGAAACTTCAGGATAGCAGGGATGTCCAAATTCAGGCCAAAAATGCCTCAGTCATTTACCCTTGTGCTGCTGGTGCTTAATTTGGCCAATACAAAGTGATGCAAAAATCCTGGAAAAATAACTGAAACCCTGGAAAATTGTTACTCATTTGAGAGTACTCAATGAGAGCTATCCATTGTATACCAACATGATAGAGTTTAGATGATTTTCAAAAATCTTTATGTCCTTGTGCTTGGACGAAAGTTGAGCCTCAGCATTTGAAGGGTTATAGAGGTTCTTCAACGCGTGTGCTAGAGGATGATATTTCTTACACGAGGGGATAGAAAATGAAAATTCTATCCTCAAGTGTAAGAAATATCATCCTCTAGCACATGAGTTGAACCTATTTCCCATGAGATGAATAAACAGTAAATAAACTTTTACAGTATACATCAGGAGAGTGCTGAATTCACCGTGATTATCGACCGGAAGTGAGCGTTGCTGCCGTAAACTCTCACCCTGATTGGTCAATCTCAGCATGTGCGACCTATATACTATCCAGAACGACTCAATTCTAGAAAGGAAATTTTACATTGAGCATGTAATATTTTGATGGAAAACGCGAAGTTGTGCGGAGACAAGGCGCCCGCGACCGCATGTCAATGGCTGTTATAGTTCTATTTATCACTATACTTTATTGAGAACTGGTACAATTGAGCTCTTGTTGTAGCCCGAAGCTAAGGACACAAAGATTTTTAAAAATCATCTAAACCCTGTCATGTTGGTATTCATTGGATAGCTCTTGCTGAGCACTCTCAGAACGAGTACCATTTGCCAGGGTTTCAGTAAGTTTTAAGTTTTTTTTGCATCATTTTGTAATGACTAAATTAGCCAGCTGCAGCATAAGGGTTAACGTTAATATAAAGGGGGTACTGAATGTTCACTCAAAGAGCATTATAGTATAGGTCCATTGGGTATTTTCTGAGTACAATTATAATCAATATACAGCACACTGGGAATAAGGCAATATGTGTCATTGACATCAATCCATCAAAGTCATTTACACAGGGACTTGGCATATTGGTTTTGTACCTCCGATTATAGATATTCATTCGTCAGTCTTAATTCCACCTGTTGAATTTATATTGATATAGCACCTGAGTCATTATGTCTGTCAACACTCTCTTAATAGCTCCATTTTCAGGGCCGACTATTATTTAAACACTTTATCGCTTGTATCAGTAAGAGTATGTGTTTATTTTGGTGTTAGAAATGGACATACATGAACACCACTTAGTAAAACAAAAACCAACACTATAAGCATGGGAGGAGTAATAAAGTCACCCACTGCCATTGCTGTCAGAGATATTGCGTATACCGTGAATTCTCAGTTATTTGGGACACCTTTTAACCCTTATGCTGCTGATGGCTAATTTTGCCAGTATGAATTGATGCAAAAAACCTGAAAAAATGACTGAAACCCTGGCAAATGGGTACTCATCTGAAATCACTCAGGGAGAGCTATCCAATGAATACCAACATATGACAGGGTTTAGATGGTTTTTGAAAAGATTTGCATCTTTGTGCTTTAGATGAAAGTAGTCTCAGCATTGGAAGGTTAATAATTACAATTTCCATGGGAGAGAAGGTGGCCCATGTTTTATGAAAATATGGACAAAGCAGAGTAATATTGTCCATATATAATTTGTGAAAAAGCTAACAGTGAGAGATCTAGGGTGGTCCATACTTTCCAATAATTATTTTGCAAAATAACTCTAGTGGTCTAAATTTCTGAGAATTCATGGTGGGTGTGAGTAATAACCCTTGTTAGTCCAAATTGTAATTTTCCCCACAGATGTCTGATTCCAAATACTGTAGAACACACATACGACGCGTGACCCAAATATAACGAATTGGGGAGTTTTCGCATCATAGCCTATCTTTATGTTAGCGACGGTAGCTGCCGAGCCTGACAGGGCCAAAGTACAGAAAAAAAAATACAGCGTTTTTATATATAGTAAAGCGGAACCACACGCTATGTACGCTATATATAAACAGACACGTACTTTGTGTGTTCTACAGTAGTAGTTGGGATTAATGGTCAAAATCCAGTACCAGGTTTTTTTTACGTTTTACGATCTTATAAAATGCTGGTCAACCATAATCATGTGACATATCAAAATGAACCTTGAATCATGCACAAGATTCTTACAGCCAATTTACTTATTTTCATACCAAAGGTCCTTTATATTTGCCAGCTAGGCTCTTCTTTAACCTTGTGCTGCTGGTCGCTAATTTGGTCAAAGGGAAACGATGCGAAAAAAGTTGAAATCATGATGCAAACCCTGACAAATGGGTTCTCATCTGATAGGACTCTGCAAGGGCTTTCCAATGAATACCAACATGGCAGGGATTAAAAGGTTTTCAAAAATTTCTGCATTATTGTGCCTTTGATTTAGTAAGCTCAGCATTGCAAGGGCTAAATGAATTTGCTATGCGTGTTCATGATTCTCCAGTTTATGCTGCCACAAAGGCACATGATTATTTGTTTGTATGGCACTGGTAGGTTTAACCTATCTAATGCTGAGACTACTTTCGTCTAAAGCACACAAATGCTAAAACCTTTGAAAACCATGCTAACCCTGTCATGTTGGTATTCATTGGAAAGCTCTCACTGAGTACTCTCAGATGAGTACCCATGTGCCAGGGTTTCAGTCATTTTTCATGTATTTTTGCATCATTTTGTATTGCCAAATTAACCACCACCAGCATAAGGGTTGATATGCAGCACACATAAGCATCGACATGTTAATGATGGCCTTCCATTATCATATTTGCCTAAAGCGCTGACGCTCTTCTCAGCAAATATATCGGAGAAAAGCCCCTTGTGATGAGACAAACACTATTATAATCCTGTTTGTATTTCGTGCTCAAAACCAGAATACACTGTTACCCCGTTTTATTTATATTTGTCTCCGGAGAAGAAATCCTTTTAATCCATCAATATTCACAGCGTCCAGATTCAGACTGATAATTTTGATGCCATCTTTCTGGCAACAGCATAGCTACAAACATTTTAAAAACAATATTGATTCACTTAGAGGAACTCTTGGGCATGAATGGGTTAAGATAGTTTGCACCAGTGGCGCTTGTCGTGACATTAGCCCTTTAATGTGAGCAGCCAAAGCAGCCTGACGATTTCATTGAAATTTTAGAGGGCAGTGCGGTTAAAAGGAGGAATACGGTATAAGCAGGAATAGGTTAAACATTGATAAACAGCTTTATTTTGTGCATGGCAGTTATGGACACAGAAGGAAGGGTTCAATGAATTTAACCCACCTTCACATTTCAGTATTTATTTCCCTGCTAGGCTTTTTTCTTGGGCATTTCTCTCAACCATAAAATGTCTCTTCCAGTCTCCCCGCCAGGATCCCCATTAGGGAGTTGGCTTGGTCGTTATAGAAACATGCAGTGTTGTGAAGGGCTGTTTATGGTGCCTATGGAAAGAAAGAGACAGTTAAGGGAAGCCCTTCCCATTGCTGGGTTACTCCCCCGTCGCGATATGACCTTAGTTATTGAAAAGGAGGAGAAGCTTGAACAATGCTATCTAAATGGAAATTGATAATCCTATCTCAGCTTAAAATTGACATTTGACATATTTACCAGTTTTTCATTTTCCTAATCAGTGGAGGGTCCGTCACCTTTAGGGGAATAATATTGGTATCGATGATATTGATATTATTTATAGTAGTGATGAGGGATCGTAATGATGATGATTGTGAAAAAAATGATGATAGATGATATTACTACTACTACTACTACTACTACTACTACTACTACTACTACTGCTACTACTACTACTACTACTACTGCTACTACTACTACTACTACTGCTACTACTGCTACTACTACTACTACTACTACTACTACTACTACTACTACTACTGCTACTACTACTACTACTACTACTACTACTACTACTACTACTACTACTACTACTGCTACTACTACTACTACTACTACCACTACTACTACCACTACTACTACTATATGTACTACTACTACCACTACTACTAAATGTTAGGTTTATAGTCTTGTTCCATTTTATCAATGTTCACACGACTCTTACATTTATTCCCCAGCAGGCCTGTTCAATCTTTGAACCATTTCAACTCCCTGGGGAGCATGCTACTACTACTACTACTACTACTACTACTACTACTACTACTACTACTACTACTACTACTACTACTACTATTACTACAGCTACTACTGCTGCTACTACTACTACTACTTCTGCTGCTGCTGCTGCTGCTGCTGCTGCTGCTGCTGCTGCTGCTACTACTACTACTACTACTACTACTACTACTACTACTACTGCTACTACTACTACTACTACTACTACCTCTACTTCTACTACTACTTCTACTACTATTCTAGTACTACTACTACTACTACTACTACTGCTGCTGCTGCTGCTGCTGCTGCTGCTGCTGCTGCTGCTACTACTACTACTACTACTACTACTACTACTACTACTACTACTACTACTGCTACTACTACTACTACTACTACTACTACTACTACTAACTCTACTTCTACTACTACTATTCTAGTACTATGCTAGTAGTAGTAGTAGTAGTAGTAGTAGTACTACTACTACTACTACTACTACTACTACTACTACTACTACTACTACTACTACTACTACTACTGCTGCTACTACTACTGTTACTACTACTACTACTACTACTACTACTACTACTACTACTACTACTACTACTACTACTACTGTTACTACTACTACTACTACTACTACTACTACTACTACTACTACTACTACTACTACTACTACTACTACTACCTCTACTTCTACTACTTCTACTACTATTCTAGTACTACTACTACTACTACTACTACTACTACTACTACTACTACTACTACTACTACTACTGCTACTACTACTACTACTACTACTACTACTACTACTACTACTATTACTACTACTGCTACTACTACTGCTACTACTACTGCTACTACTACTACTACTACAAAAGATACCTCTGATGAGTAGATGAGTACCCAGGTGCCAGGGTTTCAGTCATTTGTAAGATTCTTTGCATCATTTTGTATTTGTAAAATTATCCACCAGCAGCATAAGGGTTTAAACTGTAACTCAGTAAGAGGGGGTCACATTAAGTGTTGCGCTGCAATTTTGTGGTTCGGAGTGCTCAGACATATCAATAATATCTAAGTGTATATTTTTCCAATTGTTATTAATTTTATCTTGCAACATTCTGAATGCTATATCTCTAAAACAAATAGCTAAGTTAATGATTAAACCATAATTTTCCAGGGAATGAATATTGCAATCATAGCCTTTAAGCCAGCAGGGCGTCTGGGTGTCATTTTGACACCCAAACCCTCAAAAACCATCCCTCAGGACATCCTTCCAATGCTAGAGAGAGAGAGAGAGAGAGAGAGAGAGAGAGAGAGAGAGAGAGAGAGAGAGAGAGAGAGAGAGAGAGAGAGAGAGAGGTCTGAGGGAGGTGGGAGAGAGAGAGAGTGAGAGAGAGAGAGAGAGAGAGAGAGAGAGAGAGAGAGAGAGAGAGAGAGAGAGAGAGAGAGAGAGGGGGGGGGGGGGGGGAGAGAGAGAGAGAAAGAGAGAGAGAGAGAGAGACAGAGAGACAGAGACCTATATATCTCTCCTGGGCTTAAGTGGTCCTTTCACATTTATTGACCATGTATCTGTTGCATCATAACATATGGGTGTCTATGGCGACGGCTTGGTCCCAGGGTATGTTAAAACAGAGTGGCATATATTATTTATCATGGATTTCATGATTTGAAAACCATTTTCTTTTTAATTTAGTTGCATACATGTTTGCATATTTCTAGGTATTTGTGCCATTTTCTATATAGAAATATGTAGACTGCTCAGAAAATCAGTTTGCCCATACAGGCAAGAACAAACTAAAATGTACTTGCCCAAAAGTCATTTTTTCAAAAATTCACTTGCCGGGCCAAGCAGGCAATTACTAATATGTGGGTGCCTGGTGGAAATTTTTAAGCATGTTTAAGCTGTTAATGCCTGGACATTTCATTGACAAGCGATTTATGTACCTAGGATACTTCTGTAGATATCTTTAGAATAAAAGATATGGCTATCTTAACCCATCAATACTTAACCGGGTAAGGGTTTCTCCCGAAATTGTTGTCTGGATCTCTGATACTTTTGACTTAAGTTTATAACTTTTGGAATTAAGAATTATTTAACAAAATATTTGAACGAGAGTTCTTCTGATGAATAGTTCTTCTTCAAATATTTTGCTGAATATGCTTTCGGCTGCACGATTTCATCTAAATTGTCAGGCTGTTTTTGGGTTAAAGCGATCTTCAAATAGCAGCATAATCTCGAAGAATGCCATGAGCATGCATAAAATGAGTCCTAGTAAGATGGTGGCATTAACCTTTAAAAAGCTGCCAGGCAATTATGATGAAATCATGCCGGCAAAAGCATAAATAGTAACAAATTTGATGTAGAAATGTTAATTATAACATTACCAAGAACTTTTCTTCAAATATTTTGTAAAATCCTTCTCAATTCCAAAGTTATTCTCTTAAGTATTTGTAGAGAGTCTGCAGTGTCTTGCTCATTCTAGGGTATTCCTATTGTAAGGAATCTCTATATAAATAGAACCATCACAGCTATGTTATTAACTGTTCCAATGCTGAAGCTACTTTCGCCCCAAAGCACAGGGACACAATTATGATCTTTGAAAACCATCTAAAACCCTGTCATGTTGGTATTCATTAGATAGCTCTCGCTGAGTACTCTCAGATGAGTACCCATGTGCTACGGCTTCAGTCATTCTTCAGGTTTTCTGCGTCATTTTGTATTTGCCAAATCAGCCAGCTGCTGCATAATGGTTAAAGAAGACACTGGGTTTTGTGTTGCCACAATTGATCAATTCTGTCTAAGTCTGTCTCAGAGCAGTGAGGTCAATATATTCTTTTTGTAGTTAATAATAGTATTTCACCATTCATGCCTGAGGTCCCCTTGAATATTGACGTCTGGAATTATGGTATTGTTGAAAATAATTTTAAAACAGTCAAGAAATTCACAAAATATTTGAAGGAGATTTGTACATAGAATTCTGTTAAACAATTCCCCTTCAAACATTTTCTGAATATTGCTTTTGTTAGAGAGAATGTTATCATGTAATTTCGTCATAAGTATGTGGTAGTTTCAAGGTATTCCCTAAGTTAACCCTTCTAATGCTTAGGATACTTTCTGTTCAAAGCACAAAGGTGCAAATATTTCTGAAAACCATCAAAACCATCTCATTTTTTGTATTCGTTGGATAGCTCTCGCTGAGTACCATCAAATGAGTACCCATTTGCCAAGTTTTCGGTCATTATTTTGAGTTTTCACATCATTCTGTATTGGCGAAATTGGCCACCAGCAGCATAAGGGTCAAAGACTAATCACATTTGTTCCACGGACAAACCTAGTTTCAGCCACATATGTGTGGCATGAAATGTTCCAGTTTTCTTCATTATAAGGGAGCAGGCCTCAATGCCAACTGAAACTTTTACTGGCCCTGTAGGACCAGTAACGCATTGGACCTACTAGTCCTGCAAAAGCTTTGCTATCCTATAAGTTTTTCTTATCATAACAGGGAAAAATATTTCATAAAATTCACTGACAAAATTTATCGTTATTCATTTTATCTTCATTTATTTCAAAAACATTTGGGGATATTCCGGTGGGGAAACTTGCTAACAAGAATGTCCCCAAATGTTCACTGGCCCTCTAGGACTGATTGGGGTCTTTTTTACTAGCCTGTAGCTGTTTTGGGGAATTTTACTGACCTGGGGCCAGCGGTTCACTGTCAGTGTCAAGACATGGGGAGTGATGCGTACAGTTATGCATACTTGAATGTAATATAACATTCTTTTTATCTTCAGTCTCCTGGACCAAACCACGCCTTCACTCTAGTGACGGAACCTGTCATACGTGGGGACGTGGATACCGAGACCGATGGCTATGTCAACTTTATAGCCAAGTCCGACTATGAGTTCCAGATGTGGACGGATGGAATAAATTCCTTACTTGGAAATGAGGTAAGTTATGGTCATTAATTAACTATTATCACTTCTGCTACTGAGATTACTTTCGTCAAATGGGCAAATGCGCAAAAATAAATTGAAAATCATCTTAACCCTGTCTTGTTAGTATTCATATGAAAGCTCTCGCTGAGTTCTTTCAGATGAGTACCCATTTGGCATGGTTTCAGTCATTTCTCAGCCTTATCATCATTTCATGTTGACCAAAATAGCAACCAGCAGTTTAAACTTTCCAATGCTGAGGCTTCTTTCGTCCAAAGCACAAGGACGCAAAGATTTTTGAAAACCATTCAAACTCTGTCATGTTGGTATTCATTTGAAAGCTCTTGCTGAGTGCTCACAGATGAGTACCCATTTGCCTGGGTTTCAGTCATTTGTCAGGGTTTTTTTTGCATCATGTTGTATTTGCCAAATTAACCACCAGCAGCATGAGGGTTAATAAGTGTTAACCCTGAGAGTGGCTAAAGCAGTCCTGACAAATTTGGAAATGTTTAACTTTTTAATGTTTAAAAGCATTTTCTGGAAAATATATGAAGATGAAATGTTGCTCAGAAGCTACTATTCTTCAAATAATTTCGCTTTATGCTTGAGGTATTTCAAAAAGTATAAGAGTAGCAGAGGCCCGAACAGCCTTACGATATTAGCAAAATCTTTTGTGCATGATCATTATTGGGGAAATATATGGGCAAATGTTAATCAGTGTATTACCAATACCTCTTCTTCAAATGTATTTTAAAATTGTTTCTAATTTTTAAGTTATTGTCAAAAGTAGCTTAGTTGCAGACGACAATTCCTAGAGGAACTCATAAGTACTAATGGCCGGGTTAAGCTGTAAATGGGATTACTTCTAATTGGAACTGAAATCTTTGGGACTATAAGCTGTTAAGTCCTGCCATACAGGTCCTCAGATTGCAAAAGTGATTAATCGGTTGATCGTATATTTGTCTCATAGTCTTAGCCAGTCTGGGTGTCTTTTTGGACACCCAGACCCTCAAATTTCACCCCTCAGGACACCTAAATTTTCTTTTGAGGAATTTCTTAAAATGTCAATCTCAAGCATATAATTGAATAGTATAATTCCCATTACGTTATATAATGATATTATCCTTTATCTTGATAAGTTCATACATGTTTATTGTTAAAATCTAAATATGTTGTGGTCCCACTTGAAAAATTGGACGCCCAAAAGTTTTACAATTGCCAATTTTGGGCACCCACTTTCTAAATCCTGGCTAAGACCCTGATTTGTCTTATTTGTTGCAGATGACCAGTGAACTGACCAAACAGGACCTAGAGACTCTGCTAGGCATGGAGATTAAGATCAGACTCCTGGACACCGAGGGATTGACCATTCCTGAACACGCGCCAACCATACCAAAAGAACCACCCAACTACGACTTCTACTACAAATAAACAGCATAAAACTAACACTTGGCCATCTAAGAAAGTTGCCAGTGACCTTGGGATAGGCAATAGTTTCACCGGGTAATCCAGCTTCCTCCATTCCCTACAGTTACTGGCTAGTCACAATTCAGCCTATTTTCAAACCCAAGACTGTTACAACATGTGAGAAAGTTGCCAGTGACTTTTGGATAGGTGGTAGCATCTTTTGGGTACTCCAATTTCCTCCACCACTTACAACTCACTGGCTAGGCATAATTCAGCCTTATTTGGAACCCAAGACTGTTATGGCATGTGAGAAAGTTGCTAGTGATTTTGGGATAGGTGGTAATTTTCGTCAGGTAATCCAGTTTCCTCCACCATTTTCAACTGACTGGCTAGTCACAATGTAGCCTGAAAAGGTGATGATAAATGAAATTCCATATTCCTGAATGCATAACCTTAGCCAATGGGGTGTCTCAGCCACATTTGGAACCCAAAACTGTTATGAAATACACATCAAAACAGTCATATATTTTATTTGCGATGTTCCTGCTATGTTCTCATAATTTGGTAAATTTTGAGCATAATATTTGAACATATTAATACTCTCATGAAAATATTAGCGTTTTGCCTTAGAAAACCAGACATTTACATGATTATACAAATATATTGTGGTCTCTAATTTCTGAAATTTGAAACTCTAGTGACTTTCAGTGTTACTATTATCATCATAAATACTCAGAAGCTCTTAATTATAAAACCTGTAAAAGGTCGCGGTAGAATGAATGATTAATATTTCTAAAAAAAGTAAATTTCTGAATTAATTAGCATTGTAGCATTGTTTACCGTTTAACCATTGATCAAAAAATTGAAACTGCTAAAAATTCTAATTTCTTATAATTTGACACTGGAATTGTAAAATTTTGAGTAGGGTAGTGCATCTTAAGTATCAAATGTCATGGCAACTACTTTTTGGGCACCCGGTTTCAAAATGCTATCTAAGGCCCCGCCTTAATAGCATGTATTTGCTTGTTGTCTTGTGTCATATTGTATCGTTTAAGTTTTAGATTCATATTAAATTGACTTATTTGCTACATGGACATCTTGAAGGCTGCTCTTTATTGATAGTGAACCTTCCAAAGCTGACAACACTTGTAATGATACCAAATACCAATATTGAATAGGAAAAAGTTTTGTATCGAATAAGTATTGTATCGTATCATTTAAGTTTGGAATATACACAGTGTGCAACATAACCACTGGCCCCGTTGCAAGTTAATTTGGTAATGGGGCAAGCTGAACAAGACTCTGACTTACCCTGCTCGGCAAGTAATGTTTTGGTCAAAGTCTAATCTCACCTATGTTTTACAGAGTGGCGTGGCAAGTGGAAGTGCCGACAGGGCAAGTCAACTTTAGGGGCAGCTTGCCCCGCACAGAAAATGATGTTTTGCTACTTATGTTGCACCCTGGTACATAAAAGTGACTAAATTGCTACCTGGACGCCTCCGCATGAAGGGAGTTCTTGTATTTATTAGCAAACTTCACAAGCTAATGTGTTAAATTTAACTAAATTAGGTCCCTGAGGCAGTATTGTTAAGAATATTGTTAAGTTAAGTAAATATCAAAATTGTATCGAATTGCAAATATTTTGAAAGTGCCAATTCAGGTTTGTGTTATTAAATGCTTTGTATTGTTATACCCACGAACGGAACTTCTATATCAGTTAAGTCATTCATGCCTGTTGCGGCCAAAACTGCCTGACTATTTTGGTGATATAACCTCTCTAACAAAACCAATTATAGTATTTAGATAATAATTGAAGGAGAGCTATTCAAGCAATCAATCAATCAAGGGTTTAGATGTTTTTCAAAAATCTTCGTGTCCTTGTGCTTTGGATTAAAGTAGCCTTGGCATAGGAAGGGTTAACATAGCTTTTTACACCATTGTTATGGGAAAGCTAAGTGCTGCAGTGGATATGAATATTTTACAGTGAATATAAATGTTTTAAAGCCTACGGGACTGCCTTTGATTAGTGGAACTATGTATTGATTGTCATGCGTGTTTGATGTGTGTTTGTACTAGAGAAAGCATGCATCTCTTTGCTGCTTTGTATGCATTATTTATACTTCGCTGCGAAATGTACGCAAAAATGCCAGATCCTGTCAACAGCACGACTGCTTTCGATTGTCATCTACGAGTGCATAATACCTATTGTCATTATTGACGAAAATGGCACTTCACATATATGGAGGAAAAACCATGTTGGCCTTTGTTTGTTGAATGTGGGTTGGTGATAATAATTGATGAAAAGAGCAGTTAACATTTAGAGGTAATAATACTGCAGTAAATAGGTGTCAGCTTTTATCTAAGTACACCATCCCTTTATTTATGTGATAAATCGTTAAGTATGCTATGGTGATAATGTATAAACACACTGCCGATCAACACATTATGGAGTTATTGATTTGTATGTAGGCATACTGTCACCTAACCTGCAAATGGTGGGTCAGGGCCACTGCGGATCAATTACTGGTGATCCTCTGAGGTAAGTCCTGTGAACACCCTGTGCATGCCCTGTGCACGAGCCTGTATCAACATCCTACAAGTCCAGGCTAATTCAACTGACTGCTACCTAGCTGCTACCACAGCTTCTAGGACTGCATAGAGGCAGATATATATATATGCATATATATATATATATATATATATATATATATATATATATATATATATATATATATATATATATATATATATATATATATATATATATATATATATATATATATATATATATATATATATATATATATATATATATATATATATATATATATATATATATATATATATATATATGTATATATATATGTATATATATATGTATATATATATGTATATATATGTATATATATATATATGTATATATATATACACATGTATATATATATACACATGTATATATATATATACACATGTATATATATATACACATGTATATATATATATACACATGTATGTATATATACATATGTATGTATATATATATATGTATGTATATATATATATATATATTGGTGGTCAAATACATTGCACCTGACTGCTACTTATTCTTGCTGCTACCACAGATTATAGGTATAAATCTGGCTCTACATAGTTGAGGGCTGCCCCAATAGCCTAGCAGTCCAAGACGTTTCAGCTGACTGCTTGCTGTCTCTCACCACTGTCAAAGGTCCAGGGTATAAATTGTGCTCTAGGGCAGGGAGGGCTGCCCTGATAGGTTAGTTGTCTAAAACATTTTAACTGACTGCTCACTGTCTTTCACTGCTACACATAATTCTGACTTGACATGGCAGGAAGAGAGACCATCAACATAATTCCAAGTTCAGTTTGAGAGGATATAAAATCATTTACCCATTCTTACCTATACCTTTCCAAAAGGACGACGATTTTGATATCTTTCTTACAATAGCATCTTTTGGAAATCATATGAAAGACCACTAACAACTCTATTTTATATAGTATGACAGGAGTTCGGAACGAAGATCAAATATCTCTTGGTGTAAAAAATAACTATTCCATATAGTTTGCCAATTTATGTCTTATTCTCAAGCTATTTTTAGAAATTATATGTTATTGGGGAACTTGTTGCATTAAAAGGGTCAATAATGCACTTAATTTGTATGATTAAACACATTAAACAGAAAGGCATATCCCATTTATTCAGATGTTGACATAAGGCCAATAAATGTCCATTAATTTACAGCAAGTGGAAGCATACAATAGAATGCAATCATGAAAAGGTTGCGGTTGTTAATTATAAGAATATAATATTTCAGGCGGAACAAATAGTGATTAGCGAAATATTTACAATATCTACATTTTGAAACTAGTAACTAATTATGAAATATAGAAATAGCACGTCGGATCGATAGTTACAAAACATGTTTACTAAATAGCATATGGTTCTGGTGCAAATTGATAGATATGTTACAGGTTAACTTGGTATTGGCACAGTGCTCCTTCAAGTCTGTACCGCTTTTTGGGGGCTTTTATTCCAAGTTTTCTAACAGAAGCCCATCGTATATAGATATTAGCGAATTGGCTAAACTGACTTCAATCATTTTGTATATTTCTTGAATTTCATGACAACTCTGCATATATTACGATATGTATCATTGAATGGTAGTGAAGTATTAAATAAAGTTAACAATACTATATATTATGTTTTCATGTGTTTTGTGTCTAATCCATAATATTAAATGTTTTACAGTTTCGATACATCTATCTGATGTTTAACCCATTAATACTTCCTCCAGAAATTGTTGTCTGGATCTTTGATACTTTTGACAATAACTTTGAAAATTAGAATGGTATTTCAAACTGTTTGAAGGAGAGTTGTTTGTAATGTTCTGATTGACATTTCTCCAGTTAAAGGTAAAATGGTGGAAGGTGGTGTATCCAAGGATGGCTTCAGGTTAACCCATTATCGGTCGCAGAAGCAAAAATAAGCCTGACAATTTTTACGAAATCTTGCAGGGTCAAGAAAATATTTTGGAGGAGAAATATCAATATCTCTCCTTCAAATATTTAGTAAATTATTTCTCATTTGCCAAGTTATTGCCAAAGTAGCATAGATTCAGACGCTAACTTCTTGAGTATGGAGGGGCTAACTATGATTAACTGTTTGGGTCATGATGTGATTAAAACTAAGAACGTTAAAATCACATGTCTTTACAAATAGTACCAGGGGGACTATTTGTAAAGGGGTCCTTCAGTTGTAAAAGGGATCTCAGTGGTACAGTGGCCAGAGTGACAAACTCACTATCCAAGGGTGGCAGTATTAAACTTTTTATAATCGCGGGTTTACCTAGGAAAAATTGAGAATCACTTCGAACAACCGCAATAAGGTAAGAAAAGTTAAGACAAGCTGCGAATTTGCAATTCGCAGCTTGTCATACCCTAAAAATTGTAAAGTGGGAGAGGGCCTTAGGTCTCTGTCTATCCTTCATTTCAAGCATGTACAGCTATCTTTGAATGATGTTTTAACAAGCTGGTGACAGGCCCTTATGGGTACAGAGAGACATCATTTGCAGCCATGACCATACCAAGATATATGTATTTTATGCTTACTTTTTTAATCATAGAAAACCACATAACATATTTTCCAAAAGAAAAATCTTTTTTCTTCTGAAATATGTTTCAATTTATATGCATTATAAATTTAAGGTGATAGTCTAGTACACCAAGATTATCACCACTAGGGGGTGTCCTCGGCTGGCCCCTAAGAATGCATATCAAAACAAAAGATTACACATGAGTAGTGTAACTAGTGTTCATTCGCCACGAATCTCGCCCTAGCAACTTGCTATTGTTGCATTTGTTGATACGGCCACAAGAACAAAATGCGGGCCTCTTGGGGCTTTCCTTGTTAAATGGGTCCCAAACGACATGGCTGTCTGCATTGACCATGCAGATTCCTTCGAGCTAGATCATTTTGACCAAAATTTTCATCTCTTTTTTTGGCTGAAAGTGAATAACGATACAGTCTTCAAAGCCAGTATTTTAGAGTATGACAGATATGAACCCTGTCTAGGTGCGAGGTCATGTCACAACAGATTCCTTCGAGCTAGATCATTTTGACCAAAATTTTCATCTCTTTTTTTGGCTGAAAGTGAATAACGATACAGTCTTCAAAGCCAGTATTTTAGAGTATGACAGATATGAACCCTGTCTAGGTGCGAGGTCATGTCAAACAACGAGCAGCCCGAGGACTCCATCTCCATCTTCATCCTCAAGGCTGCAGACAACTCCCATCCTTGAGAGTCTCCGGAGAACGTTGTCTTACTCTTCACTGCCGGCGACTTCGACGCCGAAGAAAGATGCCCCTCCACCAAAAGATGCCTCAGCACCGCTGACCGTCAACTTAGACGACATCGAGGATGAGGGCGAGGATGCGGGCAACGTCACATTGAATGCGGCGCCACCTTCACCCAGTCCTCCACCGGAAGACGTCTCCGATAGTGCCCACCTCTCTTCAGATGCAGCGAAGAAAACGAGGAAGAAAACCACTTCTTCCTGGTTCCCGGAACGCACAGAGGCTCAGCTGGCAGAATGGTACCAGGAGCAGCCGATCTTTTACGATCGCAAGAGGAGGGATTATAAAGACAGCGAAAAAAAAAAGAAACTCCTAGAGGACAAGGAAAAAGAAATTAACACTACGTGTAAGTACATATTATTTACATGCTTTAAAAAACGTGCTCATAACAATTTCCTTTCACATGGTGCATTCCGTTCTTAAAGGGGCTTTAAATATGTACAACAAACAATAAATTTTGAAGGCAATGGTGAGGTTCACAAATATTGAATTGTCGCATTTTATTAGAAATATCCACATTTGTGTATTTGTTCTGAACAGCTATAGTAAGAATATAGTTGGTTATATTCAAGTGTTTTTAGCATTAATGTTATGCCTTATTTCATCGTTATTTCAGTATAATAAACTTATTTGAAATCCCCATGTTTTGAGTGTCTGTTGAATATATAGTTGTTTGAAATTGCAATTGTTTAATCACTTTGTTCTTCTTCCCCTTCAGATGACAACTTGTTGACATTCTTCAAGTCGACGCAGACCAGGTACGGGAAACTGAAGAACCTCAAGTCTGGCCAGGGGACCCAGGAGCTCACAGAGAGCGATGAGATGGTGATGGGCTTGTTCCGCTTCCTTGACACACACTAGCTTTGGTCGTCGTAGGAGCAAGCATTCTGCTCAGGTATGTATAATGTATATATGAAATAATGCTTAATAATCTTCGCATTGTTTTTCAAGCATTTCCATTGTGATAATTTTATAGCTGTACTTCTAGCAATATATCAATGCATTCCTAGTGAATGGGGGACCAAATAACAAATGCATATAATTTTTATTAAAATCAAACAGATTTATTAAAAAATAGTCAAATATGTGTACATAAAATTGGTTACAGCATATCTTTCTGTTGGATGAATGTCTTGTCTATTGGTCTTCTTCCTCTACTCACACCACCATGAGATCACTGATTTTCCTGTTGTTCATCCTGTAAAGAATAGGAAATAAATGTATGAGAAAATGGAGGATGATGATGATGCAGTACCATCCGACAGCCAACCAGATCCCCCTGACATGGATGTCGAAGAATCTACCCCATCCACCCAGAAGCCTTCTACTTCGCGGCCTCATCCTCCTAGGCACACATCATCAGAGACTTCATCCCATGGGAAGGGGAAGGGAAAGAGGAAGAGGAGTTCAAGCAAATCTCCAGGCTCCACGAACCCAGAGGAAGTTGAGCGCAACATCCTGACTGAGGTTTAGTAACATTGATTGAAACATTTGATTCTATATATATAAGTATGAATATATATATATATATATATATATATATATATATATATATATATATATATATATATATATATATATATATATATATATATATATATATTTAAACACTTCCTAAAATATACTTCCCTTTAAATTTAAATCAAAAATATTGAATCATTGTTGGTATGTGATAATAATAGCAAGTTGCAAATAGTAACAATTGATTTTGAATAGCACAATGAAAATTACTTAAACATTTCAAAGGTCATTATTGCTTACAAATGGAGTTTTTAAAAAATTATTTGTATATTTCAATCTATAGCAATGTTAAACATATGATACATTCACCTCATGATTATGATTTGTCGCCATAGTTGATGCATTAATTATTAGTAATGTATTGACCAAAGCATGTTGTTTAATTTCAGTTGCTGGACAGAGCCACTGCCATGACTCCTAAGGAGCCACCTCCACCGCCTACATTGAGCAAGCATGAAGGAGATGTTCAGCAGTTCGGGCAGTTTTTGAGCACAGTGCAACGTGACATCAGTCCAGAATTGTAGCTGGAGTAATAATAATAATAATAATTGGAATTTATATAGCGCCTTTTCCATTCATAAAATGTTCAAAAGCGCTGCACATTGTCATAGTTTGAGTCATAGTCAACAACGCCTCAATGGGCGAGCCTGAAAAGGTGTGTTTTGAGACACTTCTTGAAGGCCTGACACGATGTAGAATCCTTCAGGTGTTGTGGTAGCGCATTCCATAATCTCGGTGCACTAATGGAGAAAGCGCGATCTCCAAATTTGAGTCTAGTCCGAGGCTCATCCAGAAGGCCCTTAGCTTTTGATCGTAGATGGCGTCTGGGTGGCACGAGCAACTCCTTGATGTACTTAGGTGCAAGTCGGTTGAGCGCCTTGTATACCAGCAGTAGGACCTTAAATTGGATGCGGAATTTGATTGGTAGCCAGTGAAGCTTGATGAGAACAGGTGTGATATGTTCATACTTCCTGGTTCTCGATACTATCCTTGCTGCACTGTTTTGTAGTCGCTGCAGCTTTGCAATCAAATCCTGTTGTATTCCTATTAGGAGAGCATTGCAGTAATCCAAACGAGACATCACCAGTGACTGCATCACTGTTTTTGTGGCATCTTCTGTTAGCACACATCTCGCTTTTCCAATATTTCTTAGGTGAAAGCTTGATTTTTTGACAACACTTTTGACATGGGGTGCCATGATCAGTTGAGAGTCAAACATAGCTCCCAGATTCCGCACAGGCTCAGATGCAACCGACACATCAGTCCCCGCTACAGAGAATGACTTAATGTTCAGTTCAGCTAGGTGTTTCTTAGAGCCGAATAGAATGATTTCAGTCTTGTCATCAGGGGCGGATCCAGGGGGGGTTCGAGGGGTTCGTCCGAACCCCCCCTGGCTGGTGAGTCAGTTTGCACCACCACGCTACCTGTGGACAAACATCAAAACTAATTTTTTTTCTTGCCCCGGCCACCAGTTCTTTTGTTTTCCCAGACCTTGAGTAGACAATAGGCTGATTGGTGTCAGCCATGGATGGACGCGAGTGGATGAACATCCTGCCTGAGGAGATTATCTGCCGTTAGCCGGCGGATACAGAATTACAATCCAGTCGTTGGCAGACTAAGAATAGCTGTTTGTTAGGTGAGGGCCACTGAGGGGGTGGGGGTTCGTTGATTCTCAAACTTCTAGATCACTTGATTCCTTAGTCTAGCGGATACATAATTACAGTACAGGCGTTTGCAGGCTAAGAACAGCTTGGAAAACCCTAAGTTTGTTAGGTGAGGGGGGGGGGGGGGGGGTTCGTTGGTTCTCAAACCTCTAGATCACTTGATCTCATAGTCTAGCGGATACATAATTACAGTACAGGCGTTTGCAGGCTAAGAACAGCTTGGAAAACCCTAAGTTTGTTAGATGAGGGGGGGGGGGGTTCGTTGGTTCTCAAACCGCTAGATCACTTGATCTCTTAGTCTAGCGGATACAGAATTACAGTCCAGTCGTTTCCAGACTATGAATAGCTTGGAAAACCTGAAGTTTGTCAGGTGAGAGGGGGGGGGGGGGGTTCGTTGATTCTCAAACTTCTAGATCCCTTAGTCTAGCGGATACAGACTTACTGTCCAGTCATTTGCAGATTATGGATGATAGCTTGAACCTAAAGTTTGTTCAGTAGGTGAGGGGGGTTCGTTGATTCTCAAACTTCTAGATAACTTGATTCCTCCAAAACCTATGATGACGAAAAATACCTAACTACTAGCCAACAGATATATAAATAAACACATTTAAACACATTATAAACCAACAGATATATTAATAACCTGATCTTATCACCTTTTGAGGTGGGCACTCCAAGCACTCCAAGAATATAGGTGATAACTTAAGTGCGGGTTATTTGTTGACTAAGTTTAACTGATGATAGTCTTATTCATTTGCAATAAATATATCATTCGGGGTTAGTTTAAGAGTGGTTTGATATGCCTTCAATATCCTAACGCGCATATGTCTTGAATGTATAAAATACAAAAATTTGTAGGTATAACATTGAAGAATACAATTTAAGGTGTACACAACTTCTTAGAAAACAGAAAAAAGACAAAGAATAACTATTTATCTAATTCATCTCATAAGCAAACTTGAAAGTGTTGATTTCTGAGAAATCGACCAGCGCAGAAGGGGAAATTTACTGAATGGCTCTCATGACTGGTGTTAATCCATACCACAAATGAAAGAGTCTGTTTCCAATTGACCCCCCCCCCCCCCACCCCCGATGCATGTATTGCAATTATGCTAACATCAATTAAGCATAGTAGACGAAAGTCTTCCAGACCCTCATCCCAAGGATGTTCACATTGTTAAACCTCTCCAAAAGATAAAATATATTCTTTAAATTTTTGAAAGTGCAAGAGGTCTATTCAATCTTGCGACAAAAAAATAGGACAATGTGGCCATCACCAAATCCGATTTTGCATATCATAATTTTTATGAAATATGCGTTTCAATGAAAAAATTCCACTCTTACTCCATAATATATGTTGTTATCACTCTTATGAGATTTTTTTTGTTATATCTCATGAAATTATTCTTTTTAGTTCTCTGCAGTTGACTCCTGGCGGTGTCTTCATAAATAAGTGACAGTGGCGCCACCAGTGTCACTTTTCGGAACTAAATAGAACCCCCCCCCTTCTCAAATCCTGGATCCGCCCCTGGTCATTGTTGAGTTTCAGCTTGTTCTGAGACATCCAGACACTAATGTCACACAAACATTTCTCAAGATTTAGGATTTCAGGTTTGAATATTGCGTTATCACTTGTCTTTTTGAATGATAAGCAGAGCTGGGTGTCATCAGCATAGCCATGATTGTTCAGACCGTAGGTTCGGATAAGCTGTGCCAGAGGTATGATGTATATTAGGAACAATAGTGCACCCAACACAGATCCCTGTGGTACAGACCACAGGATTTCCTGATTTTCGGAGAAGTCATCATTGATTTTAATCCTCTGTTTCCTGCCTAGCAGGTATGATTTGAACCACTGTAGAGCAGATCCTTTAACTCCAAGAACTGACTCCATCCTAGATAGAAGGATGGAGTGATCGATTGTATCGAAAGCAGCGCTAAGATCGAGTAACACAAGGATGGCGGCCCCACCCTGATCGAGAGTGCGAAGGATGTCGTTCTGTACCCGCACAAGTGCAGTCTCGGTGCTATGACATGCTCTGTATGCCGACTGCATGGGTTCATGTAGCTGATTAATAGTCATGTAGTTGGTAAGCCTTGCCGCAACTACCCTTTCCAATAATTTTGACAAGAATGATAAGTTGCTTACAGGACGATAGTTCTTGAGCACTTCCGGGTCGAGATCATCTTTCTTCAGAAACGGAGTGACTAATGCCTGTTTCATGGAGTCAGGTACATTGGCACTTTGTAACGACAAATTCACTAAAATCGTAACCATTGGAATAAGCTCATCCACCGAGTCTTTCACTATCCAAGTGGGAGCGGGATCTAGAGAGCAGCTCTTAGTCGGTGATTTTGCTATGATTTTGCGAATTTCGCTTTCAGTCACGGCCGAGAAAACATTCAGTGAACATGTTAATGCCGGGGTAGGTAAATTTAACTGGTGTCTGGAGAGATCTGGCAGCTCATCGCGTATCTTACATACTTTGTCAGTAAAGAACACAGCGAAGCTGTTTGCCAATTCTTCTGTTGATGCATGCTCAGGGAGTTTCATCTCGCTCCTTTGATGTAATATGTCTCTGACAATGTTACTGAGGTTTTTTGAATCAGTGGAGGACTCAGCTATCAGATTGTTGTAGTAGTCCTTCTTAGCTTGTAATAACATGTTGTTAAATTTGGTCCTCGCAGTTTTAAACAGGTCATAGTGGACAGTGAGGTTGGTGTCTCTCCACTTCCTTTCCCATTTCCTCTTTTCACATTTTGCACCATACAAATTATCTGAGAACCATGGTTGTTACCATTTTCACTCTTGCTGGTGCATGCTTGTCAAGTGCCGTTGTTAGTGCAGAGTTGTAGTGATTAGTCAAATCCTCCATGGAGCAGCCTTCAGCATTACCAGGTTGTAGAGCATCCTTCAAGTCCTCTCTAAAACTGGGCATGTTGACACTGCGGAGTTTACGCACTGACATCGGCACCTGGATGGGACGTGGTTTAGGGTGCGATACATCACACAGAATGAGGTTGTGGTCTGAGAGCTGGTCTCCAACCTTCCACTGACTTATAAGATTCTCATTGTCCCTGGTTATGACAGCATTAAGGATGTGTCCCGATTTATGGGTTCTGGTTGTGATATGCTGCTTGTAATTCAGGGTATCAAATAAGTCATTCAGTTTGAGTGCTTCAGTGTCATTCCTATCCTCAAGGTGGAAATTGAGGTCTCCCAGAAGCAGGAAGTGGCCAGTGGAAGAGATCCGGTCATGCATGAATGGTGAGAATTCATCAAAGAACATCTTATTTGTCAATTTATTCTTTTGCGATGGAGGTGGTCTGTAGACCACATTGACATTAAGTTGCTTGGAGCCTGTGTTAAAAGTAACCTCGCAATGCTCAAAACTGCTGAATTTACATGAGGTTTTTGACAACACTGATAGATTTTTCTTATACAATATTGCCACTCCTCCATATCCACCATTTCCTTTACATGGCACACTGAATAAATCATAGCCACCTATCTTCAGGCCTTTGATAAATAGCTCATCCTTTGCTGCTGAAGTTAGCCAAGTTTCAGTCATAGCTAGTACGTCAATATCATGCTCAATAATTGAATTCCTAATGATTTCAATTTTGTTTCTTGCTGACTGTGTATTCAAGAGGCAGATACACAGCTCTTTAGATCTCCCATCCTTTCTACTCACAATTGGGAAGAGGTTTGTCCTGGTTTCAATCTTTATCAAGTTGTCCCAGTTCACCCCCCTGCCCTGTACAGCCTGATGGGTTGGCCTGGGTGTTGTTGTGACAGTCAGGATATTCCGCACTTTTGATTTTCCTCCTGAAACCCCTCTGTGAGTTTTGGGGATTGAGCAGATGTTATTTTGCCTCAGTTTTTCAAGCACTCCTAATGGCACCCTTGGTTTCGCCTGGATGACAGCCTTCTTGATGGTGAGCAGTAGATCCCTGGGGTATACCCTGATACCAGTCATGCTGACCAGCTGGGGGATAAACACTGGCTTGAAAAATAGGACAGGAGCCTTTTTATGGCCCCTAATGACCTAACGGTTCGACTGCATCTCTGCCTTGTCCAGTAAATTCAGGCAAGATGCATACACAAATCCTTGTATTTTAGGCTTCACAGGTGATATTTTCTCTCCAAAAGTTATTCTGGTGAGTCCTGGTGGTGTTATGTCGAGACTGGGTAACTCCTGGCAGGTGAGAGATCCTTGATCATGCACAGTTGGTGAAAAAGCCAGGAGCCCATTTACAGGCAGCCCTGGGGGCGCACTGCACTCCTGCATGGTAAAACATGGTACACATGTGATGCGTTGCGGTTGGCACGGACCTTCGTTGTTAGGAGCAAACAGCCTTCCTTTTCATTTCAGACTGTTCATCCTGTCCCCTACAACATTCAACAGCAGCAACAACAACACAACCCTGGGTACCCAACCAGAATTCATGGCAGCGGACAAGGTCCTACCAGTACCTATGCATCATTATTGCCAAGCCCGTCAACTGTTCATCCTCCTTTTGTCCAGGCTCAACATCAGTATGCCAATCCTGGTCCACCTGCACCTCTGGTGCATCAAGTGCAGACATTCCATACACCAACCAACACAGGACAATTGTCATCTCTGATGAACACACCAGTTCTACCAGTGCCTGGCTCTGTAGAGCCATCTGCATCCCGTGATTCAGTGGGTGGGGACAATGCAACCAACCAGATTTACTCTATGTTTGATTAGATAACCACAATATAATGCACATGTGGTAGAGCGATAGTGCAGGAACAAACTTTAAATCCTCATTGTGAGGGATTTTTTTTATGTTTAAGTGTTTATATTTCATGAAGCTACAACAATGACTTAAAATACTGTAGAACACGAAATTCACGCGTGTCCCAAGTATAGCGAATTGGGGAGTTCTGCATCATAGCATATATTTATATTAGCGTCTCCTTACCATAGCCGCCTCCGCTGACAGCGCCATCTGTCGCAAAAAAGTCAAACTAATTTGAGCTATATATAGCCATGTTCAATCTATCAAACATATAGCTAGGTAGTCTGAAATATCCTTTAGAAATATGCCATAAACACAGTAATTTCATATCGTCATATTACAGAATCTAAACACATAGTCCGGCATGAGAATTCTCAAAACTAAAAGAGTGGTCAGAAATTGATATCATTAAAATGCTAACCTGATAAATATGTATTTTTTAAATGAATAGCATGTTCAGAATAATTTCAGGATTTTGGCCACATTTGAAATTTATGTTAAAAATAGGTAGGTTATGAAGTTGCTCCCTTTC
Source organism: Maea johnstoni (assembly GCA_963942565.1). Taxonomy (NCBI): domain Eukaryota; kingdom Metazoa; phylum Annelida; class Polychaeta; order Spionida; family Magelonidae; genus Maea; species Maea johnstoni. The sequence continues at coordinate 1,623,681 of OZ012688.1, read as the reverse complement.
GCTAGATGGAGTCCGTCATCTGCGGTCAGAATCTTCGCCAACAGGCTTGACATTGAGTAGTTGATTTAGTTAATGCCCAGTGATACTGCAGGGAATTTTCCAAATTAAGACATCGTATTTACTTTAAGACAGCTGTACTTATTTGTATTTACATGATGCCTAGACTGGACATAGAGTCAAAATATCACTATTCAATACTTAGGACCATACTATATGGCCACATGTCATATCTACAGCAGTATGTACATGCACATGTTATATTGCATAATGATATAAAGCATTACTGGCCTAGTGAAAAATGTGCTCCATGAATCAAAACTACACTGGATGATGTGCTATTCAGTAATGTGCATGATTTAGTAAAAACAATTAGATCAACCAGCTATTGTAGCACTGAATTGAACTATTTTGTGGTATATATATATATATATATATATATATATATATATATATATATATATATATATATATATATATATATATATATATATATATATATATATATAGCTTTAAATGATGTTAAAAGTTACAGTATTTAAAAGTCACAGTCCAGGTTGACAGAAGCCAGAATACTGAGCTCTTAATATAATGCTGCCAGAGTGAAGCAACCAGATGGACTTTCTAAATTTGGCATTTGTTTGTGTGTAAACAGAGCCGCCGGAACAATAGCTGAGCACCTATCCTTCTGGTTGCTATGTGCAACACTCACTCAGTATTCTGGCTTCTGTCAACCTGGACTGTGACTTTTAAATACTGTACCTTTTAACATCATTTAAAGCTAGATTTTAAACACTTTTATCAAAATGAATTTAGGCCAGAAAAACACAAAAAAAGAATGGTTCAAGAAGGGCTACGCATGCTTCATATTTGTACTAGTGGCGCCAGGGTTTCAGCAGGGCTAAGTATCTTCTATTAGATTTACTAGTGCCACTATCTAGCAGCCACCACTAAAATGAAAATTGACGCCAGCGCCACCAGTGGCTAAAAAAAAAGACAAAAGTACAGCGTTTTTATATATAGCGAAGCGGCACCAGACGCTATGTACGCTATATATAAACACACGCGGAAATTTCGTGTTCTACAGTAGTCATATTACCTCTATTTCATAGTATTGTCAGAGTTTAAAGAGAACTCTATAATATCTCTTCACTCGTTTCCGGTTATGTTCAATGCAACTTTAAGTTGTTTTGTCTCTTCCCGACATTCATGGAGGGAATTCTGTATTTGCTTTAACCTATTTATAAAGTTTTAATGTGTTTTTGTACAAGATATGACCATATTAAAGTGGTGAGATGTATATATATTGTTGGTTGTTCTTTAATGCAATAGTTAAATAATGGTACTCACTTCATATCATGTTGTCCTGCCAAGCTACCTTTCCTACAGCTGAAGATTAGTAGGCCCTCAAGTAGTTGCGCACAACCTTGGCCACTTTGGCAGATGTATTTCCTGGTGCTGGATCTAGGCCCACCAGCATTTTGTCATTTCGCCAAATTCCTGGGATGATGTTGTGGTTGATAGGGTCTTCTGCATCCATTGCTGCCATTCCCAGTTGCGGATACCTGTCTTGCAGCAAGTTGTGCGGAGCACAACAAGCCATCACAATCATCTCTATGTTGCGTGGTATCTGCTGCATTGTGGTCAGCATACATCCAAACCTGAAAGAATTGGTTAATAAAATTAATTACAATTTACAACAATGTATTTGGCTGAAACAAAAAACAACATATACAGGGTATGCAGCAGTTGTAGGTTTAGAAATAAATAAATATAATTACCTGTGAACCAGGATCCCAAAGGCATTTTCCGATACTCTGCGAGCACGGGAAAGCCTGTAGTTGAAGAATCTTTCCTCTCTGGACATTCCTCTGTGTAGGTAGGGTTTAAGCAGCCATGTCCTTAATCCAAAAGCATCATCAGCGGCTAGGAAGTTTGGTAGTGGTTGATTGCATGGGGTATTGGGTTACGAGGGGGTAGACCAGCAGTAGCATCTTCCAGAGCCTTGTATAAATTTGAGTCCTTGAAGATGCCTCCATCAGAACAGAGTCCATTAGCCCCTACATCAATGTATAGGAACTTGTAGTTAGCATCCACCAGAGCTAACAAGACGATGGAATGAAACCCCTTGTAATTAAAGTAATAAGTTCCGCAATTAGGGGGGCACTTGATGGCAATGTGTTTGCCATCTATTGCTCCTATACAGTTATTGAAATTCCACCGATTTCCGAACCCTTCTGCAACTTCTCGCCATTGGGCAGGAGTTTTAGGGCATGCATTCTTCCAGGTATTCATTGAGTATGACTGCACATGTTTCCGGGATGATTTTGCTGATTCTGTTGTATGCCACCCTGAAGCCGTATTGTAGGGATTTATAACTGTCCCCAGTAGCCAGGTACCGCAGGGGGATTGCAAGTCAGAGGCCGGGATCCAGACATTTTCTCCAGAAAGTGTCCTTCTTTTGAATGTGAGGTCCAACTCGCTGCACTAGCTCCATAAACAACCTTGGTGGCACTCTCAGGAAGTTGCGGTACCCTCTTTCATCTTCCCTGTTGAGTTCCTGTAGGTGCTGCTCGTATTGTCCGAATAGAGGACGACTGAGCAGCCAGGGTTTAACCCAAACTGTCCTCCTCCTGGCAACACTGCGTTGTCTACGGCATCTCTGCAGGCGTATGACAATGGCAATGCCCACGTAAAGGATGAGTTGAGCTTGGACGGCACGGATGTGGTTGTCGAAAGCATGTCAGTTCATCTTGAAGTCTTGGAATATAATGAAAATCGTCTGCTCGGCCCCTTTTTATATATGGCCAGAAACGTGAAATTTGCGCCATCGTTATGAGATTGTTGCAGTCGCAACACCGTTGTTGCAATCGCTATGCATACGCTGTGACATTGCCATGCAGTTGCAATGATACTCTAGCATCAGTCGGTACGCCATCGCTGTGTAGTCGTTGTCATTTTATAAATACATCGCTCCGCTTCCGTTACGATGTCGTTATGCTATCGTTCCACTCGTTACGTCATCGTTAATTGATCGTAAAGCTCAACGATCTGGTCGCTACAAACATTAATTGGGTCAATCTATAGCGACCGCGTAGGGACCTATCGAAAAATCCTAGATCGCTACGGTCACAACATAAGATCGCAGATGTGGGAAACGGGCTTTAGTTTTGACATTTTGCCAAAAAACGAAACACATCCAGATATGTTCTTTAAGGGTGCCACATTACTTCAAAATAGGCACTTATTGATAAATTTACCATTATTCGGCCTGTGTATCCATTAGGGTTCTACCTTAATATTACAAAATTGATCAATTGAGCAAAATACAGGGGCGGATACAGGATTTGAGAAGGGGGGGGTTCGATGTAATTCCGAAAAGTTACACTGGTGGCGCCACTGACAATTTCTGAAAACACCACCAGGGATCAACTGAAGAAAACAAATAAAAAAACAAGGGGTTCCATAAGAGAAATAGCAAAATATGTTTTGGATTATGAGTGAACTTTCAATCGAATTGCCATATATCTTATTATTTATCAAATGCAAACTCAGACTTTGGGGTGGCAATATTGCCTACTGTTTTGGTCACCAGATTGTATGGACCTCTTGCACCTTCAAACATGTAAAACGTGGATTTTACGTTTTGGAGAGGTTCAACAATTTGTACATCCTTGGGATGAGGGTAAGAATTTTTTTTACTTTGCCTAGACGATGTTAGCATAATTGCGATACGTGTATTTGGGGGAGGTGGAGGGGGAGGGGTTCAATTGGAGACTAAGCAACAGTTATTAGAGCCATTAAGTAAGTTTCCCATTTACTGCTGTTCGTATTCTCAGAAACCAACAATTTCAAGATTGAGTAAAGGTGAAATAGGTAAATAAAGTAGTTATTTTTTATCCTTTTTCTATTTTCTAAGAATGTATGCCTGAAATTGTCATTTTTCACATTTCCTGGACCTTTTCTAGGGTGACAGTACAATTAATTATATGCTCTATCATTGTGTATGCTAAACTACTTTTTATACGTTTCAAATATTCTACCCTATTAAGTGTGGGAATAATAATAATATGAGCTATAATGTGCTGCATTATCTAGTTTCCGAGATTATGAAGTCCCAAATTTTAGGTCAGCCTTAGCATGTTTAGATCTTCGTCTAAGGCTTTAAGTCCCTGGCATTAACAGATAAATCAACTAGATGCCAAGTCACATGAGGGGTTATTAAGTGAAATGGCGCCGGAAAGACATGTACGGTCAGCATCTTGAAGGCATGTCCAGTCAGTCTTAACTTAAACCCCAACTATATGCTCATTGCTATAAGGCTAACATCCAGTCAGTTAAACATAGTCAACAAATAAATAACAATTCAGTACTCGGGTACATGTCTAGAGTGACTGGACAAGACTGTTAAGCCTCATCACCTTTATCATTGTAGTATTTGGACCATAAACCCTGATATACTATAATTATATGGTTATTCACATGTCTGTATTGACAAACAATTTATAGAAAACTAGCAGGCCCCCGTGCACAGCACGGGTTTGGATTCTAAGTCATACTCAATGAAGCTCAGGAAGTTCAGAGGCAGATAATAAAAAAAAACTGCCTTAACCACTCAAAAAAATAGAACCCTTACTGAACCATTGGCGTCGCTCTTGTTTGGTTTTTTGTTTCTAGTTTTCAGTCATCACCAGGAACTGTGTGACACAAACACTATTAAAATTATTAAATGCATCAATCAAATGGTGCTCTTACAACTGCAAGGCATCTTGGATCAAATGTCTACCTGGGGTATACGTCAGGGAGGGGATCCCCTTATATACCTTGCTTGCAGCCAATATGCATGCTATAATTATGAAAGTGCTGCATGTCTGACCCAAATGCAGCATTGACTACACTGCAGACATGTTAGCCGCACTTGGCACCACACTATGTGGCCTCATAGTATGGTTGTACACTGACAGCTTGCTGTCTCTCACAACTACCTGGGTTCCCAACTTCCCATGCACATGATAAAGTTGCTAGTGACTTGTGGTCTTCGCCAGATACTCTGGCTTTCTCAACCACTAACAACGTGCTAGTCGCGGCTGCAGTATGGCAGAAAAAGTAAGGATAATCAAATTTTCCAATCCTACGTCATGTATGATAGATGGCCCCTGCAACATCTCCCTGGTAACTACACCTCGCCAGAAGTTTAATAGAGATGTAAATCAAGTAAATATTAATATCATTCCATCAAAATTCAACTCATATATAGATTCCCCAACCCCTGCACCAACTAATCAAGATACTGAAACACCACCTAAATAATAGTAATAAGAGAGAGAGAGAGAGAGGGTGCGACAACTTTTTTTAAAAGAAAGGGAGAGAAGATCCCCATAGGGGACAGGGATCAACAGTACCCTGCCAACCCAAGTAGTCAGGCTGGGCAAGTTGGACCCATGATCAGAAAGTCCTGCCAGGCGTTCAGTTTGCCAAGCCAATTTGATAGAACTCATGTATAAATTCCCCAAACCCCTGCCCCCACTAATCAAGATATTGTGACACCCAGGGTCTGACACTTAGATTTCAGGCTTGGGGCCCGAAAAGCTATTTTAATAAATTTAGTGGTCAAAAACAGCATTTATGTATTATTATACTATACATACTATTTTGGGCCCCTAGTCTAAAGAATCTAGGGGCCCACAGCAAAAGCTAGGGGCATATGCCCCTGGGAAAGATGAACCCTGGACATCACATACATAATGTGAGAGAGAGAGAGAGAGAGAGAGAGAGAGAGAGAGAGAGAGAGAGAGAGAGAGAGAGAGAGAGATGATGATTAAATTTCACTCAAAACAATTTAGGAGAATAGTCAAGGGGGCAGTCAATAAAGGGGCAGTAGAGAGACAGGGGGCAGTCAATAAAGGGGCAGTAGAGTGACAGGGGGCAGTCAATAAAGGGGCAGTAGAGAGATAGGGGGCAGTTAGTAAAGGGGCAGTTGGGATACAGGGGGCAGTCAAGAAAGGGGCAGTAGAGGGATAGGGGGCAGTCAATAATAGGGCGGTAGAGTGACAGGGGGCAGTCAATAAAGGGGCAGTAGAGAGATAGGGGGGCAGTTAGTAAAGGGGCAGTTGGGATACAGGGGGCAGTCAATAAAGGGGCAGTAGAGAGACAAGGGGCAGTCAATAAAGGGACAGTAGAGAGACGGGGCAGTCAATAAAGGGGCAGTAGAGAGATAGGGGGCAGTCAATAAAGAGTCATTTGGGATACAGGGGGCAGTCAATAAAGGGGCAGTAGAGAGACAGGGGGCAGTCAATAAAGAGGCAGTTGGGATACAGGGGTCAGTCAATAAAGGGGCAGTAGAGAGACAGGGGGCAGTCAATAAAGGGGCAGTAGAGAGATAGGGGGCAGTCAATAAAGAGTCATTTGGGATACAGGGGGCAGTCAATAAAGGGGCAGTAGAGAGACAGGGGGGCAGTCAATAAAGGGGCAGTTGGGATACAGGGGGCAGTTAATAAAGGGGCAGTAGAGAGACGGGGGGCAGTCAATAAAGGGGCAGTAGAGAGATAGGGGGCAGTCAATAAAGAGTCATTTGGGATACAGGGGGCAGTCAATAAAGGGGCAGTAGAGAGACAGGGGGCAGTCAATAAAGGGGCAGTAGAGAGATAGGGGGCAGTCAATAAAGAGTCATTTGGGATACAGGGGGCAGTCAATAAAGGGGCAGTAGAGAGACAGGGGGGCAGTCAATAAAGGGGCAGTTGGGATACAGGGGGCAGTCAAGAAAGGGGCAGTAGAGGGATAGGGGGCAGTCAATAAAGGGGCAGTAGAGGGATAGGGGGCAGTCAATAAAGGGGCAGTAGAGAGATAGGGGGGCAGTCAATAAAGGGACAGTAGAGGGATAGGGGGCAGTCAATAAAGGGACAGTAGAGAGACAGGGGCAATCAATAAAGGGGTAGCAGAGAGACAGGGAGGCAATCAATAAAGGGACAGTAGAGAGAGAGGGGGCAGTCAATAAAGGGACAGTAGAGGGATAGGGGGCAGTCAATAAAGGGATTGCAGAGAGACAGGGGGCAGTCAATAAAGGGGCAGTAGAGTGACAGGGGGCAGTCAATAAGGGAACAGTAGAGAGATAGGGGGAAGTCAATAAAGGGGCAGTAGAGAGATAGGGGGGGCAGTCAATGAGGGAGTTAATTGTAACATCACAGCCCTGAGTACACATGCACTCATTCTCCCTAGAGTTTTTTGCAACATTGTATAATTTTATAGACAGAGTTGAAAGAGGGGGAGAGCAACATTGTATAATTTTTATAGATACAGTTTACCACAGCTCATGAAATACATTGTATCTGGCATTGCCATTGGCAACAGTACCATTTTTCAAGAATAAAGGCATTAAATGCCAAAATTTCGAAAAGCGAAAAGGTTTCCCTCCATCTACACACCCCTGGCAAACGATCCACAGGGGCAGTTCAACTCGGCATCGCGTGTGTGCCTCGGACTCGACAATTTAAAATTTCAAAACTGTGAAATTATAGTATAGATACAGAAAATACAGTAGATCATTGTTCCATTCTTTTCTAGTTGTCTCCGGCGAGCCACCTAGTGTGCAATCATTCGTGGCTAGCCTAGTAGGGGTTAAGTGTTCTTTAAAGCTTGGATGAAGAAAGTTTGGTCATCTAAGTTTAAAGGATTCGCAGAAAATCAAATGATCTACAAGTTTAAGAGGTTGGCGAACCCCCCTGAAAATGACACTAATCTTAGCCTGCAAATCAAACACCTAGAATATATCTGTTAACAGCAGATAATCCCCTAAAATAGGATGATAACCCACTGGCACTCCATCCGGCCAGCCCCTGTCTGACACCAATCAGTCTGTCACCTCCTCGAGGCCTGGGGAAACAAAGGAAAGAATTGTAATTGGTGTCCGAGGCAATGCGTGCCCACAGGTGGCGTGGTGATGCAAAGTGACTGACCAGTCAGGGGTGGTTCGTCGAACCACTCGAACCCCCCCCCCCCCCCCCCCTGGATCCGCAACTGAAATATTTAGCAAGCATGTTGGCCATTCGGCCATTCATTCTATGTAGTGTTTTAACCCATTAACAGCTCACAGCAGCCTGACAATTTTGATGAAATCTTGCAGGCATATGCACACGTAGAAAAATATTTGAAGGAGAAATGTTCACCAGAACATCATTTATAAACAACTCTCCTTCAAATATTTTGTTAAATCATTCTCAATTCTGAAGTTATTGTAAAAAGTATCATAGATCCAGGCGACAATTGCTGGAGGAACTCCTAAGCATTAATGGGTTAATACCACACAACTGAAATTCTAATATCAAAAACCATATCACACACTGCCCAATGCACCATAATGAGGTAAACCCCCTTTTGTGTTACGTGCATAACATGCAGTTCCAACAGGAAACATTGGGTTCACAACACGCGAAATATTGATCATATGAGGTGTACATAGGTAGCTGGTAGTGGGGTCATTCTGAGTTCATTTTTACATATTGTCTGGATCTATCATACTTTAGGCAATAACTAAGGTATTGAGAATGATTTTTTTACAAAATATTTGAACATGTTCAAAACTCCGAGACAATGTCACATCTATCATACTTTTGGCAATAACTTAGGAATTGAGATTGATTTTCTACAAGATATTTGAATGAAAGTTGTGTGTATAGCTCTGATCAATATTTCTTCAAATTTTTTTCTAAATGTGTTTTCGCATTAATGATTTCATCAGTGACTTATAACTCATCTGATCAACTCTCTTTTATTTCATCAAAAGTGTCAGGTACATAGGGGGGCCGCACCTGCGTTACGTATTTCGCAGAGGATGGGGTCTTTTTCTTAGACCTCCGCATGTCCGCGATTATGTTAAAGAAGGGTACTTTTTGTACCCAGGTACGAAGTATGGGGGTCAAGACACGAATAATCCACGAAATATACGCGGCTCTGAGGCCGAGTGACTCCCGAAGTGACTGGGCTTCCGAGTTTGCTGCCGCCAAACACGCAGCGGATCATAAAATCTAAAGTTGAAATACGTGTTCCCGTTCATTCAATGTCAGTCTTTTGATAAAAGAAGGGGTGTTTATTTAGTGGAAAAAGTCAGCGTTTTTATTAAAACAAGGGTGCTTTTTTGGCCAGAAATTAGTGCTTTAGGGGTAGTTTTAAATTTTGATAACGAGCGTATGCGACCCCCTAAATACCTAAGTGCCCCCATCGGGCCCTAAACCTAGCCTTAACCCTACTCAAACCAAAAAACAAGAAAGATATTTGTAAAAACATAGTGAGATCGATCTCACAAAGCGTCCACTTACAGGATATGGCCACACTGCCAACAGTCCTGGAAACTCCACTTGTGGAGTCTCCAGGACGATGGCACACTGTGATACAGCCGTGCTTCCTGTCTAGTCGACCCCCTCGGGAACGCTGCCTCTGGCAGGCCCGGACGTTCAGGTTGTTATGTGTATTGGCGGGGGTGTCAACACAAGGAGTGACAGCTTTACAGATTTCCACTCGTTGAAGAAGATTGAGTATAAAAGCATCTTTCTTGGAAATGGATGCACAAAAGTGGGATATTTATTTAAGGAATTATATGATACAATAGTTAGCAACTTGATGTAGGAGTTCTAGGGCCCTTTAGTAGACAGAAAGTGGCATTTATTGACTTCCTTTAGTTCAGTGTGCGCAATTCCTGTCATGCAAGTCATCTTGAAATCAATTTGACAATGTCGCACGCATATATGCTAGTTCAGACATAAACCCTAGATATTTTCCCATTTCTGATATCATATGGACATGTGTATCACAGAACATCCACAATAAGGTAAAGTTGCATATTGTAAGGTTCAATAGTATTGAACTAGCATATATGCGTGCTTGGCTCTTTAGGTCAGTGTTCCTACATGGGCATATATGCGTATGTGGCATAGGAAGTGTTATGTGTACGAAGGGATATGCTCACAAGAATGGACTAAACCGTTTTTAAAAATTCTAAATATTGAACTAGAAGTGACCCTATTACATATAAGTAACCAGATTGATTTGTACTCCAAAACAAACGAGCCTGGGTGTTCATCTGTAAAGATTTGCATGCGTCACAGGAAATCGACCCGTTATGAAACTGTGACAATGCTAAAAATAGATACCCTTTTTATCACTGATCCATTGTTTCCTCTCTTCCGTTTGCACATTTATTTGCATTTTGTCTCAGCACTATTGATTCTAATAATCTGGCTAAGGTATATATCAATTACTTTTTTTAATCGTCCTGTAAGGAAATTTCATGAATGAATGAATACTTGATTTTGCAGTGAACGCGTTTATGTCATTCTACCATATCCTAGTTTGTGGACATACATCAATGATTAGTGTGCGGGATGGCATATACGCTATACACACACACACACACACACACACACACACACACACATATATATATATATATATATATATATATATATATATATATATATATATATATATATATATATATATATATATATATATATATCACATTCATACATACATATCTCTCTCTCTCTCTCTCTCTCTCTCTATATATATATATATATACATATATATATATATATATATATATATATATATATATATATATATATATATATATATATATATATATATATATATGTATAGATAGATACATAGATACATAGATAGATAGAAAGATAGATTGATAGATAGATAGATGATAGATATGAGCGACCGAATAACATAAAGGTTGCCGATTGTGTTCAAAACTCCAAGAAACTTGTGAAAACACTGCTGTTCCAAAAGGAGTTTATTTGTCTATACGGACTTTAAACATCTGTCCACTGACTGTTGTTTAAATCGCTTTTGAACATTTTAGGTGGAAAGGGTGCTATATCAAATATAAATTATATACACATTGGTATATTGTACATGTATATATTTTTTTCCCATTGCGGTGCCAGCGTGTGCTGCTATTGAACCAGTGAAAATTGATCAAGTGCGAAACTTGCTAGCATCTATACGTACATATTTAATTGTATACGTGGTATGCCGAAAACCTCAAACCTGCATTGAACCTCCCGCCCTACACAAAACACAAGTGGTCGGGTGTTGCTAGGGGTTGGCGCCAACAGTCGAGCATCGTGCGTCACTGTACGCATGCGCAGTGCACTGCAACACACATACTGCACATACTGCACTATGCAACGTGAAACTTATCAGGACTTTATCTTGCCCAGGAGTACTCTATAGGGAAGTTCATATCGCTCGGCTCTACTCTGAGGCCTACACTGCAAGGAGAAAACGGATTCTCTTCTTACGCGAATGACTTGCTTGGATTGAGGAAATAATTTGAATAGCATTGTGATAGTGACTCGAGGGAGGACGTACAAAGATTTCAAAGAAATGGCATTTAAAATGCATGTAAAATGGCATTATAGAGAATGATAGCGAATAACTATCTTTTGGCATCATCAATGGCAATTTCCATTTTCAAGTCGGCGGTAGAATTGTACATAGCTCTCAAAGCATAATACTATTGGATTCACAATTTGTTTTTTGTGGTGTCATTTTTTTGGAATTTTTCTACGGCTAAGACTGACGAAACATTAATCATTTAATCTTGTCTCACGGGAGCGGGAATATCAACGACGAGACAGCAAGTTTCAGGAGTTCGGCACAAACTTATCCGACACAAACAATTTATTGCGCCGACTCACAGCAAACATGATGTACGCCCAGGACGCACTGCTGGAACTAAAACTCTCAAGGACGACGTGGATGTTTATGCAACTTCTCATGAACGTGCATTTAGTGGCAACAGGTCAGTTGAATATTTGCACTTTACTTTTGGTTTGTTGTTTATCGTCACTTTTCCTGCTCTCCTAGGCTTAATCGTGATTATCCAGTAATCGATTTGCGAATGGAGAAAATCAGCATATTTTCACATACCTTAACCAATTAGCGCTCGCAGCGGCCAAAAGCAGCCTGGCATTTTTGATTTTGATAAAATGTTACAGGCAAAAGCAAAGTTGGGAAAATATGCAAAGGAGCAATGTCATTCAGAACATTACTTAGAACCAACCTTAAAATATTTCATAAAAGCATTCTTAATTCCAAATTTGATTGATTATTGTGAAATCAGTTCATGTTGAGAAAATCACCATATTTTCACATAGCAGCCTGACAGTTTTAATAAAATGTTACAGACAAAAGCAAAGTTGGATAGATATTCAAAAGAGCAATGTGATTCAGAACAATACAAACAACTCTCCTTCAAATATTTTGTAAAACCATCTCTAATTCCTGAGTTATCACTAAAAGTAGCAAGGATACAGACAACAGTTTTAACGAAACTCTTGTAGCTTTCAAGCGCCACTTGATGCATTAGACCACTCGCAGATTGACGCACACCCTACTAGACCAGTGTTTATTATAATTATCGCCTTTTAAAGATTTCAACGATTCAACTTAATCTCAATATTTAATTTTACAGTACCATGCACGTGTTCATTTCTTTAAAGCAACACGGAAAAGGATGTATTTCAAGTGTATCAAACCCTTTAGTACAGCTAGACCTGTTTACAGCATGGTTATCTGAACAATACGGTGCATGGGATGAGAATGAGATGACGAATGC
>OZ012688.1:1584129-1610859 GCA_963942565.1 Maea johnstoni | reverse complement strand
ATATATATATATATATATATACATATATATATACATATATATACATATATATACATATATATATATATATATATATATATATATATATGTATATATATATATATGTATATATATATATATATATATGTATATATACATATTAATATATATACATAATATATATATATATATATATATATATATATATATATATATATATATATATATATATATATATATATATATATATATATATATATATATATATATATATAGGAGCAAGTCACATACTTAGTCTCAAGTTGACAACCCTGGGTTTCATGCTTGTGCAATCCTCAGGCTGGTAAAGGGGACCTTTTAGGGTAAAAGGTCCTCACTTATGCTACATGTTGAGGCTTGAGTGTCCTTGATCCTGACCCTTCACCTCTGGGTATGTCACTTCCTGTGTAATCAGGTCAGGTCAAAGGTCACTTACTGAGCAAAGGTGTTAAAATGCAGTTCATTACAATAGAGGGCAGAACAGTAGGTGTAAAAAATATTGCCCTGGTGCTAAAGGCTGGAGGCGGGGTCCGATTTCACAGTTTAGGTGGGGGCGTCCAGAACATTCTCGTATCGGAACTTGGCACCATGGCGGCATGTCAATACAACTTCTGCCCTTTTGTTTAGCATGGTGGCAAATCGCCATTTTCTCTGTGAGGCAGAAGTCACATCGTCGTGTACCGCATTTGTAGGGTGTAAAATGGTGTAAAATGTCCCATTTGATTTGATATTGTTGGTTGCTGTCCTGAAGATCCCATATGTATTTGGATAGCTCGGTGTCATTCTTGCAGCTCTTTGTTTGGAATGAGTGGGTGTGGCTGTAGTAGAGGGTCTTGAAGGGGCCCTCAGTTAATCCATAATAGTGGCGAACAGGTTTGGAGGGGCTGTGACAGTGGCTTTGTACACAACACATTTGGTTAGGCATTTGCCACTTAGTGGGCAAGTGTCGGGCCTCCTGCAGTTGCATGTGCGTGGATCTTCTGCAGGCGCAGGGTTGAGGATCTTAGCATTATGGCCACTGTTGATGGTGACCATGTTGCCCATACAGCTGTAGCTGTTTTTTACGTTGTTTCTATTGAACTGCTTGTGGTATCGGTGGTGTTGTGGGAAATGTTTATCCACAAGATCCAAGAAGTTCCTGGCAACGTTGGTTGTCATGTTTTCGTTGAATGGGGTTTGAACCATATAACGTTGCGTTTGCGGTTTCTCGGTTTCCTCTGTGGCGCAGAGTACTCCATGTTATGTCGGTGACCACTGTTTTTAAGGGCATCTTCATAGACAGGTTTTGCCTTATTGAAAGCTTGACTATCACTTGATGTGGAGCATAGGCTACTGCAGATGGCGTTCGGTAGATGATTCAGGATAGTGGGCGGGTGGTTGGATTTTGTATCGATGTAGAGGGGTTCATTGTTTGGCTTACAGAAAGGCCAGTAACAGCCTGTTGGCAGATCAAATGTGACGTCTAGGAAGTCTGTTTAATGCAGGAGGATCTCAACAGTCACACGCAGGCCACAGTCTTTAAATGCTTGGATAATGTCCTTTCTTGCCCTGTCAGATTGGGGCCCAGATAGTTTAAAGGCAGCTAGACCGTTGTCTCTGTATAGGCCAACTTGGTCTTTGTTGAACTTGGAGGACAGTAGGTGAAGAATATACTGTACACTGCCTTAATATTCCGTGCTTAAATAGTACGGATATCTTAAAATAAAAAAAGTCCGGTGTTTAAATAGTCCGGATTCGATCCCCTCATGCAGCGACATCTACCGATCATGATGTAAACTATTTTTTTGTCAAGTGAATCGTCGCGGGGGCCACGTGACCACGCTCGAACTTTTGATCATTAGATTACATCAGGGAGCTTCCATACGATAGAAGCTCTCTGATTGCAGTCAAAATGTTCAAGCTGCCTGCCACATCAGGTGAGAACAACTCACCTAGTTGCCAATAGCAACCAGGTAAGACAAAGGAATGAATGTCACAAACATTCATGATGGCTTCATATTCAGAAAGCACTAAAACAAATGAATGGGAAAGGGATGGGTTAAAATGGCCAAAAATAATGGCTGAAATATTTCATTTAATTATATTAGCAAAGTTAAAGGGTTAAAAAAAAGGCATTAGAGAGATGATTTGATAATTAGAGAGTTAATTCTGCATATATGACGCCTGTAAAGATGATAGTGGCGCATCCTATTGTCTGACAGTGAAACTAACGGACAAAGGGACGAGCGTAGCTCCCCTTCTATTTTTTTTTACATTACATTTTTGTCCGTTTTTAAACATTCCGGATTCTTCCAAACGGAAAAATCCGGAATGTTTTTACACACGGACTATTAAGGCAGTGTACAGTAATGTCCGACGAGCTCACATATTTCTGCGCCATCGAAGCTCCCCATGGTCACATCGAACAGACTCTCATCTTTCTTAGTCCAAGTTGATTTCTCGTTGAAGAGTAGGGACTTTCTAGAATGCCAAATAATGGATTGTTGTTGTTCTGTGATGATGCTTATAGACTTGGCGTAGTTGATTGCTCTTTCTAGCAGGACCTCAGAACTCGACAATGTCAAACTTGATGAAGGTCTTGTCTGACTTGTCTTTGAGGTCGCTAAACCAGTCTATGACTGCCTGAGTGTTTTTCCACTGTTGTAGATGTGTGGTTTCTCGCACATTTCTGTTGATTTTTTCCACCAACTGTTTGCTCACAATACCGATTTCGGTTTTGGCAGGGTTGATAAGTCTGCATGCGGGCTTGGATTGGAAATTTTCCTTATGATCCTTGAGTGTGATGAAGGCCTCCCTTTTAGCGTAGACTTCCATACAGTCATCAAGTTCTAGCTTTGAGGCAATGCCTTTGTCCTTGTGGTCGATTTTGTTCTTGGTGTCATCACATGACTTCTTGTAGTTTTTAGTAATATTTTCATTCAGGAGCTTTTTGTATGACTCCCTACTCATGCTGTAGAGGTTTGTAGATTTGTCAGCGGACAAAAGGACATTCTTGGATGTACTGATTTCCTTTACATCACAGGCCAACTGTTGCTGGAATGTGTTACGCCTTGGGTTAAACTGGATGTTACTAATCAAGTTGTACAGATCATTTTCGAGGGGGTTCAGGAGTTCCATTTTGTCTGGAGCCTTGTTAGTCTTGAAGCCATAAGGGATCTTACTGGCTCCTGCCTTTTCGTTTTCGAAGAATATGGGTTTCCACCTCATTTGGCGGACCACGCTCTCCACATTTTCCATCATTTTCTTCATGTATGCATTTTTGCTAGCGATTGGAATATTTTTCAACGAGTAGCCAAAGTTCCTTTTCTCCGTGTTGGTAGACATGCTGTACAGTTAGTTGACAAGAGAGCTCAACAGGTGAGTACCAGGAGCAGGAGTGGTTGAGGTGGTCAACAACTTGTAATAGAGTGCTCAATACATTAGAAGCAGAGCAAGATATATATATATATATATATATATATATATATATATATATATATATATATATATATATATATATATATATATATATATATATAGGAGCAAGTCACATACCCTGGGTTTCATGCTTGTGCAATCCTCAGGCCGTTATAGAGACCATTTAGGATAAAAGGTCCTCACTCATGCTACATATTGAGGCTTGAGTGTCCTTGACCCTGACCCTTCACCTCTGGGAAATACACACACACACACACACACACACATATATATATATATATATATATATATATATATATATATATATATATATATATATATATATATATATGTATATATATATATATATATATATATATATATATATATATATATATATATATATATATATATATATATATATATATATATATATATCACATCATTAATACATAAAAATTGTTCTCTCCTATTTTCCTTGCTGTATTGGGACTTTGTTCTGAAGTTCACTTTGTATTGAATTGTGTATTGAAGAGTGGATCACTGAGTAGTCCGCCAGAAATTGGAAGAAACAGAACAGAAAGAACATAAGTACACAACAATTCTTCTCCCTATTTTCCTTGCTGTATTAGTTCTTTGTTCTGCTTTTGTTCAGTGTTTATTGATCTGGGTATAAAAGAGTGGATCATTAAGAAGTCCGTCAGAAGTTGTAAGAAAATTATGTCATGATCTTGGTATTTTTATGAATGTCTAGATTAAAAAGTATGTCAGGTGAAAGTTAAGTTGGTCCACCATACACGAAATTGGTAATTTCTCGAAAATATTTTTTCATCTAAACCATCGTATTTTAACACAGGACGTAACGTTATAAAACAGGTTTATCTAATATCAGTATAATTTCTATTTGGATATGGTGCTTTTCACTTAGATTAACCTACTCACGATATTTGTTTTCAGGGGTTCCTTGACCTTTGTGATGGTATCATTCAGCCTGAGTTATATAAACAACACTGGGAGGCAGCACACAGGGTATGTTAAATATTGCAATCGGTAAAAGTTTGCGTGAGTTTTATTTTGCCTACGTTTGCGTTTTTGTTATATTCCACATATGTTCACACTAGTTTCATTTGGCGTATGTTAGGGTTAGTTGTTTTTCGTGTATGTTCATGTTATTTATATTTCATGTATGCTTGCGTTAGTTACTTTTCACGTATTTTCACGATCATTGTATTTTGCTAATGTTTATGTTGGTTATTTCTCATATATATTCGCGTTACTCATATTTAGCATGTTTTTTGTTCTAGTTATTTTTCACGTATGTTCGTGTCAGTTATATATTGCATATGTTTGCGTAACTTATATTTAGCAAATATTTGCCTTAGTTATTTTTCAGGTATGTTTGTGTAAGTTATATTTTGAATATGTTTGCATTAGTTATATTTGGTGTATGTTTTCATTAGTTATATTCAGCATAGATTTGGTAAGTTATTTTGTGTATGTTCATATTAGATTTATTTAGCGCTATCGTTAGTTAAGTATATTTCGTTTATGTTTGTGTTAGAAATGTTTCATATACTGGGTATATGCGAAATGGAAATGGAAGCACAAACTGCAGTTACTTGAATATGTGCATGTATGAGAAGTAAATCGCGTTGATATCTGTATCCAAAAAAAATAAGGTTATTCATAATTTATAGAAATGTTATATTTCTTGGTTTTACAATACCTTCAAACAGATCAATGTACTTAGTCCTTGAATGACAACGCCTAATTAATAATATTTTATGTCGTGTGTGTACATCTATAAATGAAACTTACCAGATGTAATAGAGATATCCAAAACTAATAGGAAATATTTGTTTGCATTACCTTGTTGATACAACGTACATGTTTTTGTCATTTTGGTAAATGCACCCAAACCTGTTGTGAGATCGCATTAACCGGATTACGAAGACATGGTCTTTATCAACAGTTAAACCGTAGTGCATTTTTCTCTACATGAGTTACATTTTATAGATAGGCGGTCTACGATGTATAACTGGTATTTCTAAAGGCATTTCATTTTCGCACTCCACATGATAGTGCCAAAATAACATCCCTCAAATATCTATATAGTAATGAATATAAAGTTAAAGTGCTTTAATGCACGAATTTAAAGTAGCAGGGATTAATCTGCAACGGGGCTGTAAAACGAAGTTCTTAGCATCCCATATTAAAGCCGTATACAGGATATGATGGTATAATGAATATTTATCCCTACTTACGCATTTATTGAATCATTGCTCTTTCATTATAGAAACGTCCATCAGCAAGTAGCAAGCTCATGCAAACATTCGATTCATTTGGAAAGCATATCGTGAACTCTCTAGCAACATTCGAGGACACAATTGCTTCTATTGTGTCAGAACACATATGTAAGTATGGGTGATATAGCAATACACATATGAACGTACGATAGATACACGCTATAAACTAAACATCCCAAAGCGAACTATACTGAAATGATTTGCCTGCAATTTATGTACGTGCATTTCGCTAACTTTGTGATATACCTTAAAACACCTCTACGCATTTTCACCGTACTGCGATGTTTTGATATCAGTTTACAATAACAGCGTTGATTATATTTTTTATGGCTCTAAGATCACACATTAGTGAAGATATTTAGCTGACTAAAACTGTTCGACTTCTTTATCGACTTAACGTAACCAACAGCATCAAAACTCTCACAGTTACATTGCATTGTTGCATTTCCAAATTTCAGATATGGGTTTCCATAAGGAAAAGGTCACTGAGATGCCTGCAGTTACAATCTTTCCTAATTACTATACTGACGTTTGGAACAGCACTATTGCTGATTGGGACTACCCGGCTGACAGTATTACCCTACCAACCGAGCTTATCAACATGACGTCACAGGATGGTCACGTGACAGTCTCCATTACTCTCTTGGATAATATCAACGAGGTCGTTGCTCGCAATGTAGCAAAAAGGTTAGTGTGGGATCCGCATAGACCTACGATGGAGTACTCGGGACTTCAGGAAATGAAAAGAACGGAAATGATATAAGTGTGGAAAACAGCAGAAATAAATAAAACATAAGCACTTATGTTTTGAAAACATTAATTTTATACATTCAAACTAATTAGAAACCCACAATATATATATATATATATATATATATATATATATATATATGTATGTACGTACGTACGTACGTACATACATACATACATACATACATACATACATACATACATATATATATTTTTTTTATAATTTATTGTTCCAATATAAACATGCATATATGTACAACATAGTATTCAAGTGTAAAACAGTAAGTATACAAGTAAATGTTTTAGTACTCATAAAGCTCAGTTTTTTACTACTAGCGGCAGTTTCGTTAAATCAACTGTAGATTTTGGAAAATCGAGGACCATTTGCCTATTGCCTTTTCAGGTTTATTGTGTATCTTTCCAAGGTAAATGTCTAGGTCCATATGACTTTTAATGATTTTCTTGAGTTTTATTAAATTGAGGTTACTCCCATTCCATTTTTTTTTTTTATATATTTCATGTTTTACAATGAGGAAGATGCAGTTTACTACCACCTCGTTTCTAGGATTACCCAGGAGTACAGAAAACATGTCAAAGTGTATTGTGGAACGAACGATTGGTGTTAACCAGTTTTCTATATTCCTCCATATTTCTCTAGCACTAGGGCATTCGTATAGCAAGTGGTTGATGGATTCTGGAATGTTGCACAGTTCACAATTTTCGTTGTCTCTTAAACCGAAAGTGCATAGTTTTTTGTTTGTTATTAATGAACGATGAGTTATTTGGTATTGGAGAAAAATTGTTCTGGCATTTAACTTGCATTGTTTTGGAATTAGGAAGATTTTTTTCCACAAGTTCAGATCAGTTTGTGCAAATTCCAGAGACCATTTTTTGGGACCGGTAGGTAGTAATTCATGTTTTCCAAAGTTCCAAACTTTTCTGATATTTTTTGTACCCTTTGTGTCTTTTGATAGCCAATTTAATACCGGCGGGAGGTAGAGATTAAAGTTTTTGGTACTTTAAGGGTATCTTTCCAAGTTTTTGGTTGGGATTTCCAGAGAGCATGGTACGTTGTTAACATGATATTACCACCTGCGGTTTGTTCTAGATGGTCTTTTGTTTTGGGATTTCCATCATGGTCGTATAAGTCTTTCAAGAAGATGATATTGTTTGAATATAGTGTCTTATTAAAAGGTATATTTCAAATGGTATTTCCCCAGATTGGCTGGTCTCGTATGTCTATCTGATTGTTAGAGTTCAAGCATTTGTACCATCTGATAAAAGATAATATGACACTGGTCCAAAAAGGATTTCTACAGTTTTGTTGAATTATTTTGTGGTAAAGTGATCCAGTCCATATCAATCTGTCAATTTTATAAATCATAGCGAATTCCAGCCAGTCTGGGGACGTGTCTATCATCTTTTTTAGCCACGTGAGTTTTAGGCTGTTATCAAATTCTTGAATGTTTATCAGACTTAGACCACCTTGGTCCCAATCTAGACATAGTGTTTTCTTACTGACCTCGTGCCTTTTCTTTTTCCATATGAAATCGTAGCACATTTTTTCTAGTTCTTTTAGTAGAGAAGTGTTAGGAGATGGTAGGGATTGTAAAACATGTATAATTTTGGATAGGATTAGACTTTGGAAAAGTCACTCGCCCTATGGGTGTTTTATTACGGCACGACCAGCACTGAATTAGTTTTTTCATGTCATCCATTTTGTTCATTATGTTAGTGTTGGTGATTTCGTGCATGTTCAGTATGTCATACTGGATTCCAAGGGCAGTGAAAGTTCTGACCCAGTCGAGATTGTTTTCTCGACAGAATCTACGATCTGATTCACGGATAGGACCTAGTCGAATTACTTTAGTTTTTGTTTCGTTTATTTTTAAGCCTGAGAGGAGATAGAACCATTGCAGTGTTTGTAAGGTGTGTCTTAGATTTTCTTCGTTTGCTTTTAGAAAGAGCGAAGTGTCGTCTGCATACTGGCTTGACTTATGTTCTTTTTCTAGAATAGTGATTCCCTCTATATTTCTATTGTTTTTAATGGCCTGTGTTAAGAATTCCGAACAGATTATGAAGAGATATGGAGATATGGGGTCGCCTTGTCGGCATACCCTATGTAACTTAAAAGATTCAGATAGATAGCCGTTTGGAATTATCCTGGAGTTTGAGTTTTCTTGAAAAATAGATATCCATTTGCAGAAATTTTCGCCGAAGTTTAAGTTTATTAGACAATCTCGGATGTATTCCCATGATAAACTGTCGAATGCTTTTTGGAAATCTATTAATAGGATCAAACCTTCGACATTTCTGTTTTGGCATTCCAAAATTACATCGTACATAAGTCGGGTGCAATCCGAGATCGATCTGTGTTCGAGAAAACCTTTTTGTTCCGGGCTTATAATGCGACATAGTATAGGGCGTAGACGATTCGTTATACATGAGGAGATTAGTTTGTAGGTAGTGTTAAGTAAAGAAATGGGACGCCAGTTTTTAATAAGGTTTCGGGGTTTTCCACCCTTAGGGAGACAGGTGATTAGTCCTTGTGTTTGAGATGTTGTTAGGTGGTTGTTATTAAAGCAGTCATTAATACAGTCCAGAAAGAAATCCCCTAGTTGTGGCCAAAATTGTTTAAAGAATTCGGGACTATACCCATCCATTCCCGGTGACTTGTTATTTTTCATTTTCTTGAGAGCTATGTCCAGTTCCTGTTTTGTGATTGGCTCTTCTAGACTTTGTTTTTCTTCGGTAGTGAGGATTTTTGGGGTTAAAGGTACGTTATTCAGGTCAGGGGGAGGGGCATTTTGGGGAATGTTTTGTTGGTAAAGTGATTTGTAGAAGTTTTTTAATTCTTCTAAAATTTTCTTCTGGTTGGTTATTGTTTCCCCGTTGTCTAGCTTAATTTCGCTGATATTCTTGTTTATTCTATTTTTATTTTCGAGATTGAGAAAATATTTGTTGGATTTTTCTCCAAATTCTAGCCAATCGGCTCGTGACCTGATGTAGGCACCTTTCATCATTTCTGATCTAAGTTCTACTAAGTTGTTGTTTTGGGTTGTTAAAGTATTGATCTCATGTTGGCTTGCAGTGCCAGTTGATACTTTTTCATCTAGAAGTTTAATACTGTCCTGCAATCTTTGTATTTCTATTGTTCTCTGCCTTTTGTTTAGTTTGCTGTATCTAATGATGGCGCCTCTAAGGGTTGCTAATAGAGTTTCCCAGAACAGGGAAGGGGAGATCATAATTTCGAAACCGTGGGATATGGAGTCAATGTAGTTTGGATTGTAGGGGGTTGCTGCGTAAACTGACTTAAATGTGTTTCTTTCTTTCTTAATTAACGTTATGAATTTGTTTTCTTTTAAAAGGGCATTGTTTATCTTCCAAGTGCCGGGGCCTCTAACTTCTTGTCCCAGAGATAGTGTACACGAGATTGGGGCGTGGTCAGATCTGTATTTTGGGTTAATTTTGAAATTTTTGCTAATGGATAATAACTCGTCGTTGCAAAGGAAATAATCTAACCTGGCTTGTTTTTTGGATTGGCCTTGCAGCCATGTGAACTGCTTTTTGTTGGGGTTGGTGACCCGCCATGGGTCGATTAAAGAGAACGTAGTACATAGGTTGTCTATGGCTGCTGTCATCTTTCTGTTGTTTTGATGTACGTAGTTTATGTTGTCAAGGTGGTGTTGTCTAGTGCAGTTCCAGTCACCCCCCAGGAGGATATTTGGGTTATTGTAGTCGTCTATAATTTCCGATAATTTATTTATGAATTGTGGGCTGTCCTGATTTGGTCCATAAATGCACCCTAATACTATTGATAAGTCGTTATGTAGTGTTATTTCGGTAAAAATATAGTTGCCATTGTCATCATAAGTGTTATTTCCTAAGCTAAATTCAAAACTGTTATTTAAAAGGATAGCCGTACCTCGTGAGTGTGTGTTGAAAGTAGAACAAATGATTTTAAAGCCCCATTCCTCAGTTGCCATTGTGAGAGTCCTTTTATCCCAGTGAATGTCTTGTAGAAAGATAATGTCATACTTGTTTTCTTTCATATATGCAAAAATGTCTTGCCTTTTTGGCCTGTTAGCAAGTCCTCTACAGTTTAAAGAAACTATCTCTAGTTTAATACCAGTGATATATTAAGGTAAGCTTTCGGTGTTGTAATAATAAATAGGTTGAGTATCGGAACAATTTTTGGGCAGTGAACATACAAAATGTAAGAAATGAACGTATCAGAAAAATTAACAGTAACTTTTAACAATTAAAAGCAGTTAATAAGGGGGTGTGTTTAAAAAAAGATGAAAATGAATTCGTTCTGACATGTTCTGTTATATCTTATGTTTCCATGATGCTCCATGATTGCTTTTTGTCATTTGCATATCATGTTGACCTTAATATGCCGGTGGGTTGGTTGCGACGAAATTTTCCCAACCCTTCCATCTAAACCATTTGGATGTGTTTGGTCTCTTAACTAGCATCCACACGTCGTAGGGGCTATCCCTGAGGCGTGTACTGCAATTGTGGGGGTCCTTCTTCAATTGATCCCCAACCTCTATTAGGTTGTTACATATCTTCAGTAGGCATGGCGCCAAGTCATTTCTCAGGGTTATTCCAGAGTCTTTCAGGTTTGGGGCGGCTCGAAAGAGGTCTTCCCGTTGTCGAGATTTTGCGAAACTGATGAAAAGGGGCCATGGCCCCACACCACCTTTGGGAGTGAAGTGGTAGACCTCATTGAGGTCCACGTTGTCAACCCATTCTTTTGTCATCTTTAGGTTTTCAAGACAAACTTTTTGGAAATTTTTAAGGGCAACATCAGGGTCCTTGCAACCTCCCTTGACTCCCTGTATGATAACATTATTCTTCCTCATTCTACAGGCATCTAGGTTTATTTCAGATAAGGCTACCTTCCATTCCTGTTTGAAAATTTCAAGCTCCTCAGTGACTGTGTCTATCATTGCTACCTTATCCTCAACGTCACTGATCCTTTCCTGTACTTCCCTAAAGTTTTCGTTGTACTGTTCTAAGTGAAGTTTTATTTGACTCACGTCTCCCTTAATCTCATCTACTGCCTTGTCAAATTTGTTTGATAGGTTAGTTTCAACTTGAGAAATCAGTTCCCTGATGAGCACAATTGGGACGGAGTCATTAGCTTCAGTGGCTTTTTCTAATTGTATCATACTATCGTCATTTGTTGCCATTGTGTCTTCAACTGTATCGGTGATAGTAGTATTGTTTCTATCTGAAGCTCTAGATCTTATAGGGTATGGGACAGGGGTGGTTTCTTTGGTTGGTCTCTTTTTGTACATTACTATTTGCTATTGTGAAGTTAAGAGTAGGAGACTGAAGGTGTACAGGTTATGTAGGTATAGGTAGAGAACAAGAGAGAAAAATAGATAAGTTTCAGATGTAGGTATTATTAGTTATTCGAGATTGGTACAAAATTTCGAACCAGAGTAGAGCAGGTAGATATGAAGTATAATAGTTATGACAGTCTATCGTCAACAAGGTTTGTTAATGTCAACCAGAGTATTGGTATGAGTAGGTAAGAGCTATAGTTAAGTGTAGAACCATTGACTATAATCTGATTATACAATAGTTCGTATGACACACTTTTTCACCACAGACTGTATATAAATTTCAAACAGAGGCCAGTAATGGAAAATGGCTATATACTAGTAGTGGTTTGTCTGGCTTAAGTCTCGGAAGATATTTCTAGTGTCGGTAAGTTCATACAATATGTGGATACAATATACAAATTGTGACCAGAGCCTATATGTACAGACTTCGGTGTACCTAAGTATGGTATTGTTGACTGAAACTTTTGAAGTACGATTCTGGTATTGGTAAGTATATCAAAAGGTAAGTAGAAATTTTTAACACTAAAGCCAAAAGTTTTTTTTTCCCCTTGATATGGATGCACACTAAAATAAACTAAATTCAAAATTAGAATAGCAACTTAGCGAAAAACTTATAATTAGGTGCAGTGAGAACTACTGATAAACTCAAAATATGTGGTAAAGTTTTAGTCAAGAGCTAGTGGCGTGTTCACCTAGAAGACTAATATTACCTGTAGAGTCTCAACAGAAATAATGTGATAATAGTAACTAATATTATACTCAAGTTATAGTAAACAAACAATACAGTTACAAGATAATATAGGAGTATTCAATAATGGTGAATGTAGAACCTCAACAGAAATAAACAGTGCTAATAGTAAACAAAAATATTCAAATTATAGTAAACACACAATGCAGTTGCAGATAATATAAACAAGGTTATAGTTGGTATATATATGATACAGTACAATTGTGATACACAAACAATGCAGTGAAAGTACACGTATATAGGGGACAGTCAACTACTATGTAGTGTGCACATAGGTATTTACAATAGTTGCAGAATATTGTGTGCCCCAAGGACAATGGTCTTATGGTTTTTCTGTGCCTTAATAGGTCCTTCGTAGAAGTTTTGGAAGCGTCTAGGTGTCAGTATCTTTTAACTGTGGCTGCTAGGCCAGTGTGTCTTGAGAGAATAAAGTTTTTGTTTTTTTTAAAGTTTTTCTAAAATTACAGTTGGAATATATAAATCGAAGTGAAGCTAAGATGAGAAAGTTAAGTTTCTGTAGTGAATTTTTTGAGAAGTAAGAAAATAGTTGATTGTAAAGGGTGGTAATCGAAAGTGAATGGCAGTTTTTGTCTTATTGTCTATCTAAAAGTTTTAGGAAAAAAAAATGTCTAAGTATCAGTATAATGATTTCCTATCACAGTAACTAGCTCCAGTGGTTGTTCAATCAGTATGTGTTCACTGAAGATTTTTTGCAAAAGTCAGAATAGATAAACTGAAATAAAGTTAAGTTGAGAAGATAAAGTTTCTAGAAAGTAAAAATTTTTGAAACAGGAGACAAAAGTCTGGAGAGAGACTGTAATAGAAAAGTAAGTGACAATTTTGTTGTACTGTATGTGGCTAGTAAATGGTGGAAATGTTACACTATCTGGTATACACAGGTATTTGCTAATGGTTCTTATATATCTTAAAGTTTTGGCAGTAGTCTAAATATCAGAAGTGGTTGTAGTAGAAAATAAATGACAATTTTTATACTGTATATGGCTAGTAAATGGTGGAAGTGATACACTATCTGGTATACACAAGTATTTGCTAAAGATTCTTGTCTAACTAAAGTTTTGGCAATAGTCTAAATATCAGTATAATAGTTTCCTATTGCGGTCTCCTACTCCAGTGACTGTGTAATCACTTTGTTTTCAAAAGCACACAAAATTTTTTGCAAATATCTAAAAAGATCAATTCCTAAGAAAAAAATTTTTTCTAAGTTTCGGGTGGAATAAATGGAGCGAAATGAAGTTAAGTGGAGCGGAGTGTGATAGGAAAAGATTTCAGTAGATAATAGATGACACTTTTATTGTATTGTCTATGGCTAGTAGAGATGGGAAAAGCACACTATTTGGTGTACACAGGTATTTGGTTAGAGGATGCGGTGTTTCGTTTCAGTAATTTGTCCTTATCTTTGGTTAAGTCCGGAAAAATCAAAAAATATTTTGTACACTGTTTAGTGTAGTGGGGTATGAGGGGGGGGGGGAGTTATGCTGTGGATACCAAGATAGTGTGGGCTTGCTCGCGAGGGAACACTGGTTTTTATACACAGTTTTGAATGGCTTGGTTTTAGAGGCAATGTAAACAAGAAATCAGTAGGCCGAGCCCGTTGCTATGTATCGTTATGGACCAGAGGACCCGGATGTAAGTCCGGATGCCGAGCAATACACTGTAATTCTAATTGCTTTTTCACAGTTTTGACAACATTATAAGAGGGCAAAATACAGTACATGTATATATGGGCTGGTTAAGGTACCCCTCCCTACTCGGGTCCCTGGCACGCAAGAGAGTAGCAGTTGTGGCGAGAGACGAATAGTGGTGACAAAGGCAATTTCCTCCTAAGAGAATCTAACCCCTAGTTTCGGTACATTATCTGCTATTTACCTAAGTGATTTCTGTATAGAGAAATACGGCCAGAGATCATACATATATATATATATATATATATATATATATATATATATATATATATATATATATATATATATATATATATATATATGGAAATTGAAATCTTCAACCATAGGCCGATTCAACCGGTATAATTCACTTCAAGACAAAAACTATTTAGAGATGATTTATTTTCACTTTTTCATTTTTGTGTAGGGATGAACGTCTACATGGGAGAACCATCAACGTGGAGAGTCGGGTGTTATCCTTATCCGTCTACCCGCCCCTCAAACTGAACGCAAAGACAGAAAACATTAGTATTTTCCTGCAACATAAAACGGCCAATATCAAGACATGGGGAAGAGATGGAAAACGAAAGAAAGTGTTCTGCGCATTCTGGAATTATTCAATACCGTGAGTATCAATACCATAAAAGTTTGTCATTTGCTACTGTGCATTTCCATGCAACCAAACAAAGGTGTGTTACAATTTCATTGTCTTCTATTTAGGTGTCGAGTAAAAGAGTTTGTTTTTAACTAACCATTTATATATATGTCAATACCAGTAATCCTTTAAAGGCTGATCTAATAGTATGCTAGTGTTTGAAATAAAAAAGTATTTTAAATACTTCTGTAATCACAACTATCGTTCTTGCTAGACCAAAATTCACGTTCCTTAAAAAACAATTGTTTGTAGGATTTCAAGGTATGTATGATAACTCGAGTAATAAGACTATTTACTTTTCTATGTTTCGGTTACTATAGTGATACGCCAGGTGGCGCTTGGGACACTTCCGGCTGTACTGTGGTGACATCCAATGACTCTCATACTTCATGTGCTTGCAATCATCTGACCAGCTTCGCAGTTCTCATGGAACCGATACCTTATAGGGTAAATAACATACAGGGGGAGCTTTCTTCTTTCTTTTCTTGGAAAAGGACTCGCCACTCCTTTTAAGAGTTGCTCAGACATAAAAGGAGATTTTGTATATATGCAGATGACACGGGTGAACGATGATATTAGAGAGGGATTATCTGTCTGGATTATGTTTGTATCTGCCTTTCTGATATTTGCGAGTTTGAATACAGATCAAGGCATTTGGGACGGTTGCTAGTGACCTGAGGTTAAGTGCTTGTTTTTTCGGGGGAAGTCCGGTTTTCTCCACCATTGTATGTATGTATATTTATTGACTACGAATAAACGTAAAAGATACAATACATCAAGATACTAGTAATTGGCATGAATACAACCGTGTAACTTAAAAAACAAGAAAATACAATATATACCCTCCTCACCAGTGATATGATGAGGGTGCTTATATAGAATACAGTATTAAGGTTATACAGTCGGTCCCTACTTAAGGTGGGCCCATATAGTTAGCTAATTAAACACAACATAACAGTAACTGAGGCAACACATAATAATTTGCACTTTGGTTATATACTTATGTCCACATATCATATGTCCTGCTTAAGATGGACCCATAGTAACACGATCCCATAAGTCACATTAAGGTGGATGCATATATCTGAAGGGAAGCCATGTATACGGTTAAGCCCACAGAGAGAAAGACTAGCTTAAGGTGGACCCATATAGATACTCTCATCGGCACCATCTTAAGGTGGACCTAAGTACATATACCAGATATGTTAATACATCAAAATATTAGCAGAGTTTAAACAAATAAACAGAGAAGTTAATACTAAAAATAAATATCTCCAGAATCAAGTCCTTTACACATGCATTTGTCTGTATCCATCAAGTACCAGGCTAATCCTACATTACAGCATTTCTAGCCAATACCAGCCCTAGTCTTATTCCAGTACATTCTCGCAATGTTCCTAGCTGCTATTGACCAGAACTCTACCAGTTGTACAGTAACGGGATCATCATAATCCATTTCCCCTAGTAAGAGGTCCAACAAGTCATTTGCCTCGTCCATGATGACTCTACCCGCGCGATCATACACATCAGCTAGTTCATCCAGCATGGTCCCCCTGCTATCCTGAATACTGGGACACTGCAGTATCAGGTGCCTTACGATGTCTACTGCCCCATAATCGCATTGGTCACACAATCGTCTTAACACAGGTGTGCCTTTAAGGCGTACATCATTACTAACTAGCAAGTCAAGATTTAATCTTTATATGGCAGATAGGTGCGATATGAACATTTCTGAAAGTCCAAAATCCACCACTGACTAACTACAACTCACTGGTAACTATCTCACTCGCCTTTCGGCGAACTCAGCATTTTGTGGAATGGTGAGATAGTACTTTCAAATACTAGCAGTTAATTCATTGTTTTGTTTATAATAGTTGAATTTTGGTTTGACCTACATCAAGTAAATGCCTCGTGGCACTGGCCTTGCCTGCACATCTTTAACATTGATGTTTAACATTTCTAGTACTATATTCCATAATGACCTATCGCTTTGCATCATTGAATTATTACATTGTCTACTGAACTTATTGCATTTTAACTTTGATGCTTAATGTTTCAAATTAAAAATCGTAATACGATGAAGTGACTGACACGAAATATACGTAACCTCGCCTACCTCGGATTTGTACGTATCCCGGACAAAAGCACTGGTCCCAAATGCTCTTTACCTACTTTTATATGTAAATGACGTAACTCTTATTCGGTTGCCCAAGACACTTTTGCATGGTCGCTATTTGTCTGAGGTAAGCTAGGCTACCAGTACTATATTATGTGTCATTTCAGGCTCCTGATCCGCATCAACTTACAATCACCATCGTCAGCTACGCTGGATTGGTCCTCTCCGTCATCTCTCTAGTCTTCCTCATGGTCATCATCGCTAAACATAAGTAGGTCAACTATTCATCATAGAAAAGTAGGTCAATTGCATTGCACATAAAATGCTGTCCGAAAGGCTTGAAATAATACAAGGTGGTTGTATTGTCTTCTGCCCTATTTTCAATGTATAGAAGACATTATGTAAAAAGGTACATTTTTAGGCTTGCGAAAAGTATGATAAACACAAAATAGTGCACATAGTTTACCAATAAAGTGATATCATTGTGAAAGCTTTGGTGAACCGAACATGCGGTAATTAACTAGGTTTAATATCAATATTAGCTTTTCATTGCAACGAAATGGACAGTCACAAAAACATTGCTACGCAATAGAATTCTAACCAGACACAGGATATAAACTTATTTCCATAGTGGTCCCATAGTGGTTTAACTTTCTTTTGCAGAATTCTTCACCACGAGTGGCATCTGGTTCACTTTAACCTCGCGCTGGCCATGACCTGTGCGCACCTGTGCTACCTGCTCATAGCGCCCGCCTACGAGATCCTCCTCTTCTGTAAGGTCATCTCCCTCCTCATGCACTTCTTCTATACGGCCACCGTCTACTGGCTGCTCATGGAGGGCATGTACCTCTTCTATGCGGTCACCTCAGGCATCCTGATGGGCAAATGGAAGTTCTACATACCTATAGCATGGGGTAGGTGTTTGTGGTGTGCAGGGCACTATGAAGATGGTGTGGGATTTTTGGTCACTATCAGAAGGATAATAATACAGAGAATATAACCTTTTAAAGTGACCACCTGTAGGGCCGGCCGCTATCCAATTTCGATGCTGGTCAACTTAGAGGGATTCCCTTTACCATAGCACCTATACGGACAGTTAGTTTTGGAGTTGCGAAAATGTGGTCACTTTGAGGGGTCCAACACTAGTTTAACCTATATACACCAGGAGGGTACACAAGGTCTGATTTACAGGGAAACATCTTGATAACAAATCAATATTTTGAAAGAAAAAGATTGAAAGTTGTTGATCCAGGTGAGTTAAACATTAAATTTAAAAATGTTTCTCAAATAGTTGTCTAATTGAGTCATGTCCGAAGAAACCAGACCAGAGTTAAGCCCCTTTTAAGCCCCTTTTACACTAGCAGAAATTTTGCTGGCAACTTGCTGGCGACGTGGTGGCAACCGCTAGTTGCCACCACATTGCCACAACGTTGCCAAGACATTGCAAAAGGTCTAAAAAAGTTCATGTGTGTAATTGGACTTACAACGTACTGACGCCTCATTGACGTCTCAGTGGCCACATGGTAAAGACATATAGCAACCTGGTGGCAACACCGTCGAGACCACTGACCACTCCATGGCAAAGCAGTGGCAAACGCTTGCAATGCATTGACATCAAGTGGCGACGCAGTTACAACACGATGGCAATGTGGCAATGTAGTTGCAACACGATGGTGAATTTCTAAATTTGTACATGTAATTTGTAATTTTTCCAGCTATTTTATCAATAAATTATGAAATAATATGTTTTTATGTGTCACTTTTCAACAAAGTAGGGTAAATGCATAAGAAAAAAGTGAAATATTATTTTCAATCTCACTTGGCAAATCACATA
The DNA here is from genome assembly GCA_963942565.1 of Maea johnstoni. Taxonomy (NCBI): domain Eukaryota; kingdom Metazoa; phylum Annelida; class Polychaeta; order Spionida; family Magelonidae; genus Maea; species Maea johnstoni. The sequence continues at coordinate 1,591,997 of OZ012688.1, read as the reverse complement.
CCTTTACCACAAATAATTCACCTTCAGTTACAGAAATAAACATGAATTCCAGTGCATAAATAATGTACTATTGTAAACTTGTATAATGCTTTGCGCTAGAATGAATTTTATGGGTCATAAGTCTGAGGAAGTTTATAAATTGGTCAATCATTTGTTTTAATTTTAACGGGAAACAATTTTGGCCGCTCTCTCAGTTGCAAGCCGATCTGCCCCTTTTACACTAGCCGAAATTGTGCTGGCAACGTGCTGGCGACGTGGTGGCAACTCATGGTTGCGGCGGAGTTGCCACCACATTGCCCTTATCGTCAATGATCGTCAATACGTTGCCAGTAGGTTGTAAGTACATTGCCTTGCATCGCCAATGGTTGCCAAATCACGCAGACGCTTGGCGACTTTTTCAAACTGTTTGAAAAAGTCGCCAAATCGCCAAGCGTTGCCTTGGTCGCCATTATCGTAAATGAGTTGCCAGTGAGTCTTCAATTGTTGTGACAGTGTTACAAGAGGTCGCCAATACATCTCTATCATGTTGTCAATGGTGTAGTCAATGTTGTCTTTGGAGGTGTTTGGGACATAAATTGCATTATTTATTAAAGATCTGTGAAAAAAACGAAATTGATGATAATGGAGTTATATTCAAAGGAAAATATGAAATATTAATATCACTGATTCTTCAGTGGCAGGACAACTCTAGAAAACGATGCGAAACCAATTATCTTTAATCATTGGTTAATGCATGTGGTTAATGTGGATTAACAATCAAACTTGATGCTCAAGACATGTCAAAGCTTTCACAGTAGTCACAAAAATGGCCTACCATCCAGGTGCATGTAATATCTGCCTAATAAGGCATACTTTGGGCTAATTTCAAATGTTGCAAATCCAAAAATAAAAGCAAAACAACAACTTTTGATTATAAATTTGTACTTAACTAGAAAGCACCCACCCTGCAGATAGTAAACATGAAAATTTTCAAATTGACAAAAAAGGACCTAGATATCTGATTGCAACATCACTCATGATTATTTCTAGTTCTATCTTGGGCGTCTTCGCATCGGTTAAGTTTAGATCCCAGTCAGATTTGAGCGTTCCCGGCATGCTTTGCAGTCTAGTGACGTCACTGTCAATATGGATGCTCGTCATGTCCTCGATTTAGTTCTACCTAGTCCTTTCATAAATTTCGTTCACAAACTCAAATATCATTTTTTGCAGCAATATGTACGCCTGTATTGTTCACGGAAATTTGGAAAATATTCCTTTCGTTTTTATTAAGATCTTTCACCACAAATGTGCTCGACAATGCACGTTTTATCAGTTGCGGTAGACCAAGCCGGTGTGCCGCAGATGCAAAAGCTATGTGACTTGTTTTTCAAAAATTGGATTAAAAAGACTTCATTTCAAAATTAATATTATGGCCAAACATTCGTTTGGCAATTTGTTTCAATGAAAAAAATATTAGAACACAGAGATATCCCTGCGACCACACAGTTAGGGCTAGCTAGCTTATGTACCAAAAGTTGAAAAAGCTTGGCTAACAGATATGAAATCGATAAATGAGATGTTAAACCGGCTGAGGCTCATGTCATTTGCAGTCGTCCTAGTTATTCTCCATGAACTTTGGTCATTCAGTTAAATTTACATATTTGTTCGTAATTTCTTAATGCTACGAGTATTCTCATGGTTAGGGTAGTGAAGGTATCGCATGCTAATGCGATAGACCCTGCTTACGCTGCCGTGCAAGAACTCGCTAAAAAATAAATTTGGAATTTTCATTTTTGGTCAGTTTTTCTGCCAAGTTGCTGCTAGGGCGCATGTAGTTAGGTGTGGATGATAGGGAAACCAATCCGCAGCTTGATTTCAAGTCTATTGCATCAATCTTTCATGCCCCAGCAGGGATACAAATTCAGGCAGGGTTAAGAGACAGCTAGCAGTCATTGACAACGCCGTGGGCCACACGGTAGGCCACGGTCAAGGTCAGTGGAGGGTATCGGGGCAAACCACCGATACACCCTCGCTCAAAATTAGCATTCCCCTCGCGCTCCCAATCTGATGACAAATCGAAAGGGAGCCCGGGAAATCGCAAGAATAATCGATTGTGCTTGCCATACTGTAGCCAATGATGCTACTTATATAGGTAGATTGGAGTACAGTGATGTGCTTAGAGTAGTTGACCAAATTTTAACTTTTGCAAGTTATTTGATTGAATAAAACTGTTCAACTATAACTTTATCGAAATTGTAAATAGTTTAGAATATTTCTATTGAAAGAAATATTCTTACTTGTGTTACATTGCGGATATTAGCTACCTTATACAGTACAGACATTTAATTCCTGAACCAGTCGACCGTACGTCTGCCAGTGCCTGGTTTTGAAACTCCAATGGATAACAAGTCAGAAAAAAAATAAGCCAAGCACATCAATGACCCACGTACCTTTCGAATCAAAGCTACTTTCATGTGTGAGGTCATCCATGCATCCATGCCCAGGAAATTGTGTAACAATCGGGAATGCAGTCGTGTATTTCGACCAGGCTGCCCGGGCATTTACTGCAGGAATTAAATGTCGGCACTGTACACCTCTATAGGCGTATTTGCATCTTGTTTTATTGCCCCTCATGGAAATTAATAGACCACAGTTCCGCATTGTCACCCGTACATTGTCGACTGTGATTGGGTCACAATTTCGAAAATTATCTACTTTGCGTATGCCACGATTTTTATCTATCTATTAAAGTGTTGATAACTCTTCTAATGTTATACTTTTGTTGGGAAATGTTAAGAGCTGGTTCTTCATCTCATTTTAAGCCTAGCTAAAATGACTGGAGAAGAGCCAGCAGCAACCACTGACTTCTCCTGAAAATGTGTTTTTAATATAGAGGGTAAAAAGACATTTAGGGGGAAAAAATAAAGGACATCTCATCTAAGGTGTACATGTACATCATTATAATTTTCCCTAATCTTGAGGGAATTTAATAATGAATCTTTTCGATAATAGATAATAGATTTATAACGAGTCTTTGCATAATCTGGACAAAATCTAGATTATGCACAATCCGGATATTGCCTAATCCACACTAAAATCTAGGATTCACATCAGTCCGCATTATGTAGAGTTGCCTGTATTGTATTTTTTATTATGTATTAAACCATATTTTGTTGAAAAGAAATACATAAACACATATATTGTTGAAAGGTTTATTGATGAAATACCGGAAAAAATACAAATAACATGAAACATCTTTAAAATTTCAATACAAAATACTATTATATGCCTACTGCTCATTCTCGGCTGTGGATGGTCAGACCATGGTCACATGACCACCGTATAAAGGTGATATTGGGGTGCAATATTACTTTCCAACACTCAGACCCAGAGTTGTCAGGTTCATGTGCTCAATTCTCAACTTCAACTCTTGAAAAGTAACCCAACAGAAGTGAATTCAGACAAGGAACTCAGAAGAAATTGGGCTTCTTGTAAAATCAAAATTAGGAAGGGAATTGGGAAAACACATTTTGAAATTAAATAAATAAATCATTACATTTCTGAAATTAATGTATGTGACTTTATATAGTATTTATAGTATTTTGATTGCGATAATATTTTAAATTAGTAAATTATTTTATTTGAATGAGCAGTAGGCATATAATAAATAAATATGGCACTTTGGGTTCACGCAATATCAATTTCTATTGCACTCTGAAAAATTATATTGCACTCGGCGCAAGCGCCTCGTGCAATATCATTTTTCCGTGTTGGCAATGGTCTCCAATGGTCTCCACTGAGTTGCCAACTATGGTGGCTGAGTTGCCAAAGTTGCCACTACCTTTCCACCAGGTTGCGAATGGTCTCCAGTGGTCTCCACTGAGTTGCCACTTATTGTGACAGAGTTGTTTAAAGCATTGGCAACCTGGTGGAGACGTATTGGCAATGTCTTGCAACACTGTCACAACAGTCGGAGACTCAGTCGCAACTCGTTGGCAACTCATTCACAATCTGGAGACCATGGCAACGCTTGGCAACTTTTTAAAACAGTTTGAAAAAGTTGCCAAGCGTTGGCGACCAATGACGATGATGGAAACGTAGTGGCAACGTCCTGGAGATCATTGGCGACGGGTGGCAATGTGTTGGCAATCCCCCGCAACTATCGGTTGCCACCACGTTGCGAGCAAGTTGCCAGCAAAATTTCGGCTAGTGTAAAAGGGGCTTTACACTAGCCGAAATTTTGCTGGCAACTTGCTGGTGACTTGGTGGCAACCGCTAGTTGCCACCACATTGCCACAACGTTGCCAAGACATTGCAAAAGGTCTAAAAAAGTTCGTGTGTGTGATTTGATCTTACAACGTACTGACGCTTCATCGACTCATCAGTGGCCACATGGTAAAGACATAGAGCAACCTAGTGGCAACACCGTCGAGACCACTGGCAAAACAGTGGCAAACGGTGGCAATGTATTGAAATCAAGTGGCGACGCAGTTACAACAAAATGGCAATGTGGGAAACAATTTTGGTCTATTTCTCAGTTGCAAGCCGATCTGCCCCTTTTACACTAGCCGAAATTGTGCTGGCAACGTGCTGGCGACGTGGTGGCAACCGATGGTTGCGGCCGAGTTGCCACCACATTGCCCTTATCGTCAATGATCGTCAATACGTTGTCAGTACATTGCCTTCCATCGCCAATGGTTGCCAAACCACGTAGATGCTTGGCGACTTTTTCAAACTGTTTGAAAAAATCGCCAAATCGCCAAGCGTTGTCGTGGTCGCCAGCATCGTAAATGAGTTGCCAGTGAGTCTTCAATTGTTGTGACAGTGTTACAAGAGGTCGCCAATACATTTCTACCATGTTGTCAATGGTGTTGTCAATGTTGTCTTTGGAGGTGTTTGGGACATTAATTGCATTATTTATTAAAGATCTGTGAAAAAACGAAATTGTTGCCCCCATGAATAAAACATCACAGCGCTATGTTCTTTATTCATGCAAAGTCTCAGGAAAATCAATCAGATTTCTAAGTGTCGTAAGACCTTAAGTCAAAAGTGTTTTACTTATCTTGAGGGAATTTGATAATGAATCTTTAAGATAATAAAACTTAGATTTAAAATGAATCTTTTATATAAGAAAATGACTGTTAAAGAAAAACCAATTAAAGGACAGTTCATCTAAGGTGTACATGTACGTCAATATAATTTGCCATTATCTTGAGGGAATTTGATAATGAATCTTTTCACTAATAAAAATAGATTTATAGTAAATCGTTTCAATAAACAAGCCCTTTGGGGAGTCTGCTGGCAGTTAAATTGCACTCAGAGAATGGAGTAATATTCAAAGGAAAATGTGAAATATTAATATCTCTGATTCTTCAGTGGCAGGACAACCCTAGAAAAACGATGCGAAACCAATTATCTTTAATCATTGGTTAATGCATGTGGTTAATGTGGGTAAACAATCAAACTTGACTCTTTGGACATGTCAAAGCTTTCACAGTAGTCACAAAAAGGCCCTACCATCCAGGTGCATGTAATATCTGCCTAATAAGGCATACTTTGGGCTAATTTCAAATGTTGCAAATGCAAAAATAAAAGCAAAACAACAACTATTGATTGTGAATTTGTACTTAACTAGAATGCGGCCGCCCTGCAGATAGTAAACATGAAATTTTTCAAATTGACAAAAAAAGATCAGAGCACCTAGATATCTGATTGCAACATCACTCATGCTTTTTTCTAGTTCTATCTTGGGCGTCTTCGCATTGGTTGAGTTCAGATCCCAGTCAGATTTGAGTGTTCCCGGCATGCTTTGCAGTCTAGTGACGTCACTGTCAATATGGATGCTCGTCATGTCCTCGATTTAGTTCTACCTAGTCCTTTCATAAATTTCGCGATTAAATGGCTATCGTTTACAAACTCAAATATTCCCTTTGGCAGCAATATATACGCATGTATTGTTCACAGAAGTTTGGAAAATATTCCTTTCATTTTTATTGAGATCTTTCACCACAAACGTGCTAGACAATGCATGTTGTAGCAGGCGTGGTAGACCAAGCCGATGTGCCGCAGATGTGAAAGCTTTGTGACTTGTTTTTCAAAAACTGGATTAAAAAGACTTCATTTCAAAATGAATATTATGGCCAAACATTCGTTTGGCAATTTTTCTAATGAAAAAAATATTAGAACACAGAGATATCCCTGCGACCACACACTAAGGGCTACCTAACTTATGTACCAAAAGTTCAAAAAGCTTGGCTAACAGATATGAAATCGATAAATGAGATGTTAAACCGGCTGAAGCTCATGTCATTTGCAGTCGTCCTAGTTATTCTCCATGAACTTTGGTCATTCAGTTAAATCTACATATTTGTACATAATTTCGTAATGCTATGAGTATTCTCGGGCTTAGGGTAGTGACGGTATTGCATGCTAATGCGATCTTGCAGTTGGTAGACCCTGCTTACGCTGCCCCGCAGGAACTCGCTAAAACTTAAAATTTGGAATTTTCATCTTTGGTCAGTTTTTCTGCCAAGTTGCTGCTAGGGTGCTTGTAGGTAGGTGTGGATGATAGGGAAACATATCCGCCGCTTGGTTTCAAGTGTATTGCATCAATCTTTCGTGCCCCAGCAGGGAAAAAAATTCAGTCAGGGTTGAGAGACAGCTAGCAGTCATTGGCAACGCCGTGGGCCACACGGTAGGCCACGGTCAAGGTCAGTGGATGGTATCGGGGCAAACCATCGATACACCCTCACTCAAAATTAGCATTCCCCTCGCGCTCCTGATCTGATGACAAATGGAAAGGGAGCCTGATTGTGCTTGCCATACTGAAGCCAATGATGCTACTTATTTAGGTAGATTGGAGTACAGTAATGTGCTTAGAGGAGTTGACCAAATTTTAACTTTTGCAAGTTATTTGATTGAATAAAACTGTTCAACTATAACTTTTTCGAAATTGTAAATAGTCTAGAATATTTCTATTGAAAGAAATATTCTTAATGTTGTCACATTGCGGAATTAGGTATCTTTTACACCTCTATGGGCGTATTTGCATCTTGTTTAATCGCCCCTCATGGATATTAACAGACCACAGTTCCGCATTTGTCACTCGTCGACTGTGATTGGGTCACATTTTCGAATATCATCTACTTTGCGTATGCCACGATATAAAAACACATTTGATGTTAGTTAGTGGTATACTATTTTTATCTATCTATTAAAGTGTTGATAACTATTCTAATGTCATACTTTGTTGGGAAATGTTAAGAGCTGGTTCTTCATCTCATTTTAAGCATAGCTAAAATGACTGGAGAAGAGCCAGCAGGAACCACTGACTTCTCCTGAAAATGTGTTTTTAATATAGAGGGTAAAAAAACTTTTATGGGAAAAAAATAAAGGACATTTCATCTAAGGTGTACATGTACATCATTATGATTTTCCCTAATCTTGAGGGAATTTTATAATGAATCTTTTCGATAATAGAAAGTAGATTTATAGTGAGTCTTTGCATAATCTGGACAAAATCTAGATTATGCACAATCCGGATATTGCCTAATCTACACTGAAATCTAGGATCCACATCAGTCCGCATTATGCAGAGTTGCCTGTATCACATTTACATTATAAATTATTTAATTTGAGTGAGCAGTAGACATATAATAAATAAATATGGCACTTTAGTTTCGCGCAATATCAATTTCTATTGCACTCTGAAAATGATATTGCACTCGGCGCAAGCGCCTTGTGAAATATCATTTTTCCATGTTGGCAATGGTCTCCAATGGTCTCCACTGAGTTGCCAACTGTGGTGACTGAGTTGCCAAAGTTGCCACTACATCTCCACCAGGTTGCGAATGGTCTCCAGTGGTCTCCACTGAGTTGCCACCTGTTGT
>OZ012688.1:1484129-1576629 GCA_963942565.1 Maea johnstoni | reverse complement strand
GCTGTCATCATAAGCTTCCCTAAGTACACATAATAATCCGTGAACAGCTTCAGTCTCTTCCTGGCTACTTGACCTTGTAATCGTTACTCCCTGGGTAGTCTAAATCCAGTTCTCAAGCACCTAAATCCGTCTGTAAACACCTCTGTCGTTAACTCTACTTCTACTCTACTCTAACTCTATTCTAAGACTGACGTGATTTCGAATCTAACCTAGTTTCCCGCCCTTCCCTCCAATCGCACGCGCGGTACATTAATCGTTGAGGCCGCACGAGCGCTACGTCATAGAGCACTCGAAATAACTAGATACTTTGTAGCAAGTCTAAATGCTAGGCTCTGCGAAGGCGGAGACCCAGCTTACAATAATAGAAGTGACGGAACATGACCTGTTTCTTAGCCCTGGGGTCATTCCGTCACACAGCCCCCGACTCGCTCTGAATTGTCCTCGATTCCTAAATTTCACAAATTTCCAAAAAGGGAACTCTAAACGTAACTCGAACGTTAAACAACAATTCTCTCGAAAAAGTTCTAAACTCGTCTGTTATGAACAGACTAACCAAGTGACACACAGGTCACTAAACAACAGTATAGGAATACTAACTTCTAATGTACACAGTTCCGGAGAGCGGACAAGTCCGGGACTTCCGGTCCCACTCTCCCAATTATCGCTCACTTTGTTTACTTTCAATATCGCTCAGCGACATACTCTTAACTCTCGAAAATCTACATAAACACGAACTCTGCACTGGAGCGGAATACTTAAAAAGAACTACTATAACTACTAATTAAAATAAACGCACCTCTTATACCTAAACGTTAAACGTTAATTCTTAAAATACTCAACTTATATAAAATCTTGGACTAGAAAAATAGCACTCTGAGTTAACTCTAAGAACAATAAAAACATTGATAAAAACATGGCAAGATAAAAACAATCAAAATCATGCAATACAGTGGTTTACTCACGTTACGGCTACCAGCTGTTGTGTCGCTAAGGTCTCAAAATTGTTCGCTTATTTTAAGTTCACTAAAATGTGAACGACTCCGACACACCAGCATAGTCCAAAATCTCTCAAGTGTCACTTCGTTAAAACTTCTCCTTGGTCGCCGATTTCTTCCTGGGACGTCATGGATGGTACACAGGTCCGGTAGTTCGTAGAGTAGTCAATAATAATCCAATAATTAGGCACAAAAATCGTCGTGACTTGTTAATCCGTCGCCACAGACGATGGACGTAGTAAATTGGCACTTCGGGTAATTATCCATGGAAGAGACACAAATCATCGTGACTGGGTAATCCAGCGCCACAGATGATGGACGGAAATAGGTTGTATTAGGAATAGCAGGCAGGTCGAAGGTTCGACCGCTGCTGCTGGGTACTCCAGCGCCAGAAAGTAGAAGTAGATGTCTCATGATGATCACAATAAAAATAAATAAATAAATAAATAAAAAATGGTTCGCTCAGGCGTGAGATAATTTGGTTCGCTTAATGCGTGAGATCGAGGTTGTCTGTTCTTTCTTGCCCCAAGTTTCTTCACTTAAGCATCCGAGTCGGGCATGGGTTCCGAGTCGGAGAAGGGGTCCGAATCGGAGATAAGGATGATCCCGTCAGCCGCATCCCGGTCTGCCATCTGCTGTCGCCGCATACCCTCCAACACCCCCCGATCAAAGGCCTTCCTCTCGAGGTCCATTCGGATTTCATCGATGCGCGCCTTGGTGAATTTCTCCAGGTATGTCATCAGTTCATCAGGGCTGGTTCTCACGATGGGGCTCAGCACGTTGGCATCGAAGGTGACACGACGAGGATGTTCGACAACCTGTCCCCGCTGGACTGCTCTGATGTCGTAGGCTACCGCCAGGGTTCGCCTCACTTGGACTTGGTCTGTTTCTCTGTCTTCTACTGGTGGGAATCGGGCCAGGGTCGTTTCACTCCCCACCATCTTTCGCGGTCTCGAAGTTCGGCTTCCGCTCAGCTCGTCCCACTGTGGTCTTAGGTCTTCCAGGCTTGTCGTCAGGGCGTCTATTTCTTCCTGCTTTCCGGCTGACTGCTCCTGGACAAGTCGGATTTCATTCTCAGCCGTCGTCAGCTGCCGCTCTCGACGTTCTATCTGGTGCTGCATATGGTCGATCTCCAATCTGCAACTCTGCACCAGTTCTTGCGCTTCCTTGGCCTCTAGTCGGATCCCCGTCACCTGCTTCTGTAGAACCAGTCTCTCTTGGTCTTGGCAGTGGGCAGCCTGCATGGCTACCTTCGTGGCTTCTTTGTTGGCGTGCTTCTCTAACCGGAGATCTTCTAGCGCCCTCTCGCAACACTCTCTGTAGTTCTCTACGTCTTGTTCCGCTGCCCTCAGACGAACGTCGAGCTGTCTCTTGGCTTCTTCAGCTTCTTCCATGTTGAGCAGGGTTTCGGCCAGCATCTTTTCGGTGATCTCTTTCTTCCTCTTGTAATTCTCCGTTGCCTTCGCTGTTTCGGCGCCAGCCCACTCTGCCATTTCCTGTCGGATGCTGGTCACTTTCCGGCGTAGCTGCTGGATGGTTCGCCCATCGTCCCGCCGGCCCGCAACGGCCCTCTGCTCGGCCTGGTGGGCCAGGGTGAGCGAGTCTTTCTGTGCTCGGCATCTGTCGCTCAGCTCTCTGTACTGCCGCTCTAACTCGGTCTCGTGTAGCGTCATCAGGTCGATCTTCTGCTCCATCTCGGCTTTCGTCTTCAGCGATACTTTGTGGCTTTCTTCGAGGGCACTGTACTTTTCCCTCCAGAGGTCCTCCACATCTTGCATGGACTGCAAAAGTTCTTCTTCGACGCTCTGGATTCGCTGGGCCAGCGCGTCCCGCTCTGCCTCGGCCTTTCTCGCCCTGTCCGCATTAGCCTCATACCGCACGTGAGCCGGTTGCACTCCACGGGGATGGTCGTCTCGAGGGTAGCCTCCCGCTGCTCCTGGCTCTCTATCTTGGTGCCAGTTATCGCCTCCCCCATAGCTGAGCCTGTCGGCATCTCGCCTGCTTTCTTCTCGGGAGTTTCTGCGGGTGCGAGGTGGTGAAGGTGTCCTCGTTCGCTTCCTTGGTGGTGGAGTCTCGTCTTCCCATCTTCTCGCCTCCATGCGATACATCGCACTCGCTGAAGTAGGCCGCACCATCGGGTCGAACGGCGTCGCTCCCCTCTCTGTTTGCTGGTGTCTCTCCTCGTCGATCTCAAGACGTCGGGCAGGGAAATCCGGGATTGTCGACGGCGCTAAACGGGTGCTCTGATGGGTAGAATGGAGCCCCAGGCACGATGTGTCCGTCTTCGACTGCATAATACCCCTTCTTCCACTTGACTTGTATGCACTCGAGTTCTTCGGCATGATGTTTCATGTAGTGCATCTTCATCTCGGTAAAGTTGCAGTCTACGTAGGTGCACCGTCCGCCATGTCCCGTTCCCTTGTAACTCAGGCACCTCCACGCGTGTATTCCCCTTCCATCGTGCAAGTCTAGGTTGTGTCGGCCCATATCCCGAAAATTCCTCTTGCAGATGCCGCAGTATCCCTCTTCTCGAAGCGAGTGTGTCGGCTGCATGCTCATGTTGCTTTCTTTTGTATCGGATGGCTTGTTGACAATAGGATTAGCGGCGATTAATTCGTGATGTGTTTGGTTCGCTCAGGCGTGAGATGAAGAATGGCGTCTTTCCGCTAACTGGGTCAATCTGGTGATGCGGTTCCGGGGGTGTGGCACCCCTTGGAGACATCCGATTGGTTCTCAGGTGACCTCTGCGACACTTGTTGTTTTTCGGACTCTTTCGCCGCCGCCATCCTCCACCATCACCGCCGAAATATCCCAAGTCTCCTCGTTTTCCAGCCTCCACGTTCCCGCATTCCATTCAGTTACTTCTTGACTGCTTGCCATCAGCTCGGTTGGTTTCTATTTCGCCGCGCTGAGATTATTTCTGTACTTTCGCCCACGGCAAATTCCTCGCTTCGCCAACTAGGTCAAACTCAGTCACTGCCGTGACGTCATGCGGGGACTCCCTCTCACGTGCGGGGAAACCCCTTGGTCTCCAGATGGGAATTCTCACTCGACTTGTCAACACTCGACGCAGCAACAGGCACAATTCGCCGCTCTCCACAGTCTCCATTCTCCAGCAGTTTCTCACGCCAGAGCGTCTCTATGTCTTCTCTCCAGCAACTTCTTAACGCCAGAGCGAATCTTCTTCTCTTCTCCAGCGATTTCCTACGCCAGAGCGAATCTTCTTCTCTTCTCCAGCGATTTCCTACGCCAGAGCGAATCTTCTTCTCTACTCCAGCGATTTCCTACGCCAGAGCGATTCTTCTTCTCTTCAGTTTTCACACTTCAGAAATTTCTTTTGTCTTCACTGTTCTTGGTGGTCTGGATGATGCCGTCACCCTACTCCCCCTCTTCTTTTACGCTACAATCTCCTGATTGTTCTGGGATTTTTCTTCCGGATGCCCCCCTTTCTCGTTTCCATGGCAACCATTTCTCCCAGGTGTCATCATAAGGACTTTCTGTCGGACCTTTTCTCTCCATCGTCTTCTCCTGCTGGTACTCAGGCGGCTGGTCACCTCTCCAAGCGGTCGAAATCACCATTCTTGAGTTCAAAGTTGCCTTGAGGGTGCAATTGCGTTAATTTCGGATTTGGTACTTTACTTGGCGTCCTTCTCACTCTTCAAAATGACTCCTCCTCCAGCTAGACGAATATTCTTCAGTCCTCACGGTGCATTAGCTTTTGAGTTGATGTCAGCATGATCCAGGGTTGTAGGAGTTATCCTTGTTGCTGGCTAGTCTTGCCATTTCCCCTGCTACCAGCCGGCACAGCATATACACACGTATTCCGTAGCTCGAATTTCAGTGTCTTATCTTTCTCTATTCTTTACACCTCCATACGATCTCTCTCTGCCTTAGACCACCTGGCTTTCTTCACTCTCTATGTACACCCATAGCTCTGCGGAGCTCTTCTTTCTCTCCGCCCTGAGGTTCTCTGGGAATTTTCTTTCTCTGGTCTCACGTCGGGTTGGTCATCACCACTTTCGGAGTCTACCGATGTTGGAATCTCGTGTTCTCTCGGCTCATCCTCAGCTCCATCGGTGCTAGACCAATCCCCGGGCTTGACAAAGGTTATCAGCCTCTCTCCATTGACCACTGTTCTCTTTCCTTTCTTGTCTTCTATTCGGTACGTCACGTCGGCCATCACGTCGATCACGGTATAGGGTCCCTTTCACTTGTGTTCAAACTTGGCAGCTCTACCCTGTCTTCTAACCTTGGTGATCAGCCAGACTAAGTCTCCCACGTCTCTCCGGTGGCCCATTGCTCCCCGATCGTGCTGCAGTTTCTGTCGTCGCATTGCTTGACCGGTGACTTCTCTGGCCCGTCGGTGGACTTTAGCCAATTTCTCTCGGAGGTCCCAGGTGTGCTCCAGCTCGTCCTGCTCCACCAGGCTGGTGGGCAACTCGGACATGGTGAGTGCCAAGGGGACGGTCATCTCTCTTCCAAACAGCATCATGTGTGGTGTCTGTTGAGTGGTCTCATGCACACTGGATCTGTAAGCCATCAGGGTGAGGGGTAAGATTTTATCCCAGTTGTCGTGTTCTTCTCCTATCAGGCTTCTGATCATGGCTCCCATCGTACGGTTGAACCTCTCCACCATTCCGTTTCCCTCAGGGTGATAGGCAGTTGTTCTTGTCTTGCGTATTCCCAGTAATCTGCACACCTCCTGGAACAGCGTACTCTCGAAGTTTCTTCCCTGATCGCTGTGGATGGAGACAGGAGTACCATATCTGCTGACGAAGTCATTCACCAGGGCCTCGGCTACCGTCTCGGCTGTCTCGTCCGGCAAGGCATAGGCTTCTACCCACTTGGTAAAATAACAAGTGATGACTAGGATCTTCGAGTTCCCTCTGGCTGTCTCAGGCAGCGGTCCATACATGTCTATGGCGATTCTCTCAAAGGGCGTCCCCGATCTCACAATGGTCATAGGATTCTTCCTGGTCCTGCCTCCCGGTCCCTTGGCTCTGACGCAGACCCCGCACTGGGCCAGCCAACTCCTGACGTCGGCTCGCATGTCATACCAGAAGTACTTCTCATGTAGACGTGCCACCGTTCGCTTCACTCCCAGATGAGCTGTCCACCTTTCACCGTGGGCTTGCTGTAGGAACTCTTTCCGCTTGCTCCTTGGAACCAGCACTTGAGTGTGAACTTTCGCTCCGTCGGAACTCTCCCACTTTCTGTAGATGACACCCTCTCTCATCTTCAGGCGTTGCCATTCTCCCCAGTAGGACTTGGTGGCCAAGCTGTGTTCGGATATCTCATTCCACCTGGGTCTCTCTTCTCCCCTGGCCAGCCTAGTCCAGATTGGCGCGATGTCGGGGTCTTCTTTCTGTAATTCTCTCCACTCAGCATTCGTCCACAGCGGCTGTATAGTGACCGCTGCCACCCTGTGGTTTTCCTCTGGACGAAGGCAGGTGATGTCTTCTTCCACCTCTTCAGGCGATTCACTCTCTGTACTCTTGATTTCGGGGTCGCCACTGTCGGAGCTTCTCCCCCTCTCTGGTTGTTCGTTTGGTCGTCTGCTCAAGCCGTCGGCGTTACCGTGACTCCTGCCAGCTCTGTGCACAATTTCCTTGTTGAACTCTGCCAGGGTATTCTGCCACCTGGCCCACATTCCCGTGGCGTCTTTGAAGGTTTGCAACCACCTCAAGGCGGCGTGATCTGTGCGTAGCTTGAACTTTCTTCCTATCAGGTAGTGCCGGAAATACTTGCAGTAGAAAACCACCGCCAACAGCTCTCTCTTGGTCACGCTGTAGTTCCTCTCCGACTTGCTCAGCCCCCGACTTGCATATGCTATGGGTCTCTCTACGCCGCCTTGCACCTGCGACAATACCGCCCCGATCCCCGTGGCACTGGCGTCGGTATCTAAGATGAAGTCTTCCTCACTGCTAGGGTAAGCTAGGATGGGGGCCTCCACCAATTTCTTCCGCAGTGTCTCGAAGGCAACCTGGCATTCGGTGGTCCACAAGAAGGGTCTGTTCTTCTCCGTCAGCCTATGCAGGGGACGGGCAATGGTCCCGAAATTCTGTACAAACCTCCTGTAGTACGATGCAGTCCCCAGGAAGCTGCGCACCTCTGTCTGCGTGGTGGGCACTGGCCACTCCCTCACGGTCTCGATCTTCTCAGGGTCCGTCATGACTCCCTCCTCCGTCACCACGTGCCCCAGGTAGTGTACTCTCTTCTGGAATAAGCGACACTTGCTGGGCTTGAGCTTCATTCCCGCCTGTCCTATTCTGCTCAGGATCGCATCCAGGCGGTCCAGGGTCTGCTGCTCTGTTTTCCCGAAGATGATGACGTCATCCAGGTAGATGAGGCAGGTTTCCCACTGTAGTCCCGACAGCACTGTTTCCATCAGCCGCTCGAAAGTACCGGGTGCTGTACTCAAGCCAAAGGGCATGACCTTCCAGGAATACAACCCCCCGCTGGTGATAAATGCGGACTTCTCTTGTGCACTCTTGGACATTCCCACCTGCCAGTAGCCGCTGGCCAGGTCAAGGGTACAAAACCACTTGCTTCCTCCCAAGGCATCTAGTGAATCATTGATTCTGGGTAAGGGGTAGGCGTCCTGTATGGTGTGGCTGTTCAGACGTCGGTAGTCTACGCACAGACGGGTCGTGTTGTCTTTCTTTTTCACCATCACCACTGGTGCCGCCCACGGGCTCGCCGACGGCTCTATCAGGTCCCTCTTCAGCAGGTCGTCCACTATTTCCTTGGCTTCTGGGGGTGTCCTGATCTCGTGCTGGACCAAATGCGTCCGCCCCAGGTCGTCTGGCCCGCTAGCAAAAGCACTCTGGTGTTTGGTCAGCAGCTCCGCTAGTTTCTTCTTCCCTTCCGACGACAGGTTCTCACTTCCATCCTTGCACAATGGCCGCAGGAAGTCGGGCATCTTTTCTGTACATCTTTTCTTCTCTGGTTCTTTCTTGGTTTCCACGGGGACAGGTGGCTCTCCGGCCACCGGGGTCACTACTCCTGCTGGCGTGCCCTTGTAGATCGTGATAGGTTCGCTGGTGGTATTGAGGAGTCGGATGGGTATATAATCTTTGCCCACATCCACCAGTGCTTTCCCCACCATGACGCCCCTCTGTCCCATCTTCCCCTTCGAACTAGGTTCCACCAATCCTGATCCTCTTACTTTCTCCAATTCTTTCGTGCGGCCGCAGATATACCCCGTGGTCAGGATTTCCTTTCGGGGGACTATCACCACTGTTCTGTCCGCCAGCACCTTGCAACACTTCGACAGCCCTGATATTCTCTGGCTGATGTAGGGGACTGTTTTTCCTCCCTCAAACTCGACTTGTTGAGTATGATGGTTCACCATGATTCCGTCCGCTCTCTGTAGTCCTATACCTAACACGACGTCATCGGCTATCTCTGCGATCATGAAGTGTCCTACCAATATCGTTCCACACAAATCCACTTCTAGTTCCACTTCTCCCCGAACTGTCACTGGTGATTTGTCGATGGAGACTAGCCTCTCTCTGCACTCTCTCAGGGCTAGGTCGTTTCTATTCGGGTGGTTCAGGTAGACCTCGGGCGAGATAATCGACTTCGTGGCGCCGGTATCCAACAAGCATTCGTACTCTTTTCCTCCTATCTTTCCAATCATGTAGGGGCTCCCCTCATCTTCCCCGTCGAAGTGTATTTTCTTGGGCGTCTGTTCTACTCCTCCTGTGCCGGCCCTCCTGCCCCGGGGGCGGCACTCTGTCCGTTTCCCGAACCGGTCTTGTTGGGACAGTCTCTCGCCATGTGACCTGGCTGTCGGCAGCTATAGCACAGGAACGGCCTCTGTTGTCCCCCAGCACCCTCCCATCTTCTAGGCTGCAACTTCAGGACGAGTTCTTCCAAGGCCTCTAACTTCGCTTGGATGGTGTTCTCCGCAGTGGGTGTCACTGTCCCCACCTGTCGCGCTACCGTGGTCAGCAGGGGTTTTCCCTTCGGTTCTTCTGCGCTACGCCCGCTTTCAGTGCCCTCGTACTTGATGGCTAGGTGCACGGCTTCCTCCAAGGTCTGGGCATCCCCTCTGGCGGTCAAACGCTGTATCTTTTCGTCCGCAATCATCTCGATGAACGCCTTCTTCATGAGACGATCCTTCAACTTCCCTTCTGCGTCGGGGTAGGCCAGGGTGAACAGCCTTCTACACACGTCACCCAACTCCTGTAGACTCTCTTCTGGCTTCTGGCGACGCTGTGCTAACTCCATGGCGTGTTTCTCGGCCTGGTCGTCCGATGCGTAGCGCTGGTCAAGAACCCTGACGATGTTTCGATACGAGGATCTCTCGGCGTCGGACAGGTGTTGCACCACCCGCTGGGCCCCTCCCTTCATAGCCGCAATAAGGCACAGGCTTTTCTCGCTGTCGTTCCACTTGTTGAGCCTCGCTGTCGCCTCGAAGTGCATGCGATAATCCACCCATGCCTCACTCACCCCGTCAAAGCGGTCCACCCGGGCGTTTCGCCAGTGCTCTGATGCCTTCGGCCGTTGGGGCTCGCCCGTTCCCTCTACTCGTGCTGCCATGGCCCGCTGCGTCTCCGCTATCGTCTTCAACGTTCCTCCCATCAGGGCTGCCATGTCTGCTATCACCTGTTCCATACCAATCGGCTCTCTCTCTCGCGGTGACTCTGTACCTCGGGCCGGGGCTGTCGTCTGCCCTGCCCCCACAATTCCCTTCCTGGGAAAGTCGATCACCCCAGAGCTGCTACTGGCTAACGGCACTTCCATCATGGGCACCGTGGTGTCCAACGAGGCGTTGACCGCTCCTCTTCTACTCGCAGAGGGATGGCCTGGTGGTGCTCGTGTACCGCAATCAGCTTCTGTCCTCTGCTCGGCTCTGGAGGTCACCCGCTCCCCTGTGACGTCACGGCACGGTCGATCTGGCGCCACCGACTCTGCATCTGACGACGAATCTCCCGCCTCTACCTTGCTCTCTCTCTGAAGAACCGCGTGTCTCTCAGCTACCGGTCGCTCGGACGGCCACTCTGTCTCTCGGGTTGCACCAAATGAACGATCTGCTGACATAAAATCGTCCAAACGGGCACCCGAGATCTGTTCTCTGAAAGTTTTAACGGTTCGCTCAGGCGTAAGAAAGGTTCGCTCAATGCGTAAGGAATCGGTTCGCTCAGGCGTAAGAAAGGTTCGCTTTATGCGTGGTTTGGACGACAATTCTGTTTCTTGGGGTGGACTCAATGCCACTTTTGGTGAATGTCTCCGCCCAAACTCCGATCCCGATCTGTTGGCCGCCGCCATCGCCAGTGACTGCGCCGCCAGCCACGGCTGCGTGATGTCTATCCCCTCGAGCTGCAACGCACCGTCCGCCTGTTCCTCCACCACCTCGACAATTTGCTTTCGGTCCGCTTCACCTTCCATCCCCACTGATTATTACTACCAACTGTGAGTTCGTTCCGACAAAAGTTTCGAGAATTTCGCCGATAGTGCTAAACACTATCCCACCGCTGTCACCAAAGAAGAGTGTGCTATATGTAGCGGAATGGATCCCTGGCCGAAGGAATGATCCGACTAACATACAGAATCACCTTACTTAAATAAAAGGTTTCTTAGTTCTCTCTTGAAATGAAATAAAGCTCAGTTGGGTTTTCTGACTCTTACAATAACGCTTAGCGAAGGTTGGGGATGGATGTGGTGTTGAAGAGAAGACGGGACAAGCAAGTATAAATCAACAATACAGTTTAATCATCACAGTACAATATACATACCACCGCACTCGTTCTCTATACAGCAGCATCGACACAATAAGTCCACTCTATGTAAATGACTATCTCGACATCACAAGTCCACAAAAAGTTTTTGATCTCTCTGATCTCTGGTCTCAATGTCTGGTAAATCCGGATGTAAATACACACTCTACTCAGCTACAGTTCCTCTCTATGCTGTCATCATAAGCTTCCCTAAGTACACATAATAATCCGTGAACAGCTTCAGTCTCTTCCTAGCTACTTGACCTTGTAATCGTTACTCCCTGGGTAGTCTAAATCCAGTTCTCAAGCACCTTAATCCGTCTGTAAACACCTCTGTCGTTAACTCTACTTCTACTCTACTCTAACTCTATTCTAAGACTGACGTGATTTCGAATCTAACCTAGTTTCCCGCCCTTCCCTCCAATCGCACGCGCGGTACATTAATCGTTGAGGCCGCACGAGCGCTATGTCATAGAGCACTCGAAATAACTAGATACTTTGTAGCACGTCTAAATGCTAGGCTCTGCGAAGGCGGAGACCCAGCTTACAATAATAGAAGTGACGGAACATGACCTGTTTCTTAGCCCTGGGGTCATTCCGTCACAATATATATATATATATAAATATATATATATATGTATATATATATATATATATATATATATATATATATATATATATATATATATATATATATATATATATATATATATATATATACATACACACACACACACACACACACACACACACATATATATATATATATATATATATATATATATATATATATATATATATATAGATAGATAGATAGATAGATAGATAGATAGATAGATAGATAGATAGATAGATATGGATATATACAGATATCGATAAAAGATATAATTGCTTGCACCAGTCCATTTGCTGCATATCTGCTGTATTCTCTCATCGACCTAATTTTCATAAAACTTTCTATTCATATATTTCAGATATTCCATGAAAGACAGAGAACTGTGAACAGATCAAGAATTACATCCCCATATAGCAATTCCTTCCTGGTGATGGACAGGTCAAAATGGAAACAGTATTATCGTGATTTTCAAAACAGCATATGGGGGCATTATAGCTTCAATTTACCATGGTTGGTGCATTGTTCTAGGTTCCATAATAATAGAGGCAATATGTGATAGTGAATGAGCAATAAACAGTAATTGCCTGGCTTGTTGGTGGATAGTGCAGATTATCACCCCGAGAAGGAATTATTTTCCGAGGGCAACGCCCGAGGGAAATAATTCCTCCAATAATTTACAACAAGGGGCAAAATCATTAGACAAGACCAGAGCTGATTTCAATATTTTAATGAAGGGTAATAACAAAATGTATGAATATTATAGTTTCTCATCTACAGCTTACTTCAATTATACCATAATCACTTTAATATGAAGGCTAAATGCACTAGACTTGTAGAGTTCGCTATCTTTCTTCCTGAGATCAACATAGAATAACTCCAATACTCATCTTACTCCTTTGGATCCAACTTCTCAAACTCAACATTGCTGCCTTTCTCCCTGCAGTACTCCCTCACAACCTTAACAGAATGATTAACTGATTTTTTGATGTTTAAACTGTCTTTTTGGTCATGTAAATCTTGAAAATCTTCTTTGGTAGCACTGCCAAACCGAGACAATTTGAAAAAATGCTGTGCTCCAAGCTGCTCTGCTTTGCAGACGATCTTTTGAATGATAATTCACTCTAATCTCTATTATCGCTCAATACTATAATCTATCAAAATTTCATTGAAAATATCCTGGCTTCAAAAAAAAATTAAGAGAATCATATAGAATCAACTAGTCCTGTTATGGATCTGTACCTTTTTTCCTTGAGTTCGACCCAACAAGCAAATAAAACAGCAATAACCATCTTTGCCAGCTGCATGTTTCTGTTTATGCAGACAGCAAAAACTGCATTCATTTAATAAACCGGTCTGATGAATAGGTGCACAGGTGCACCATACAGTATACTTAAATCTATCATTGAAGTCGCTATATTCATTGAAGAACTCTTATAACCACCTGATAAATGTTTCGGCAAGCTAATATCATAGTTATTTTATTTTTATTGATAGTTAGTTGTCACCTGGCCCACCACAATTTTTATCCTGTTTTATGAATCAAAAGCGCCCAACCACCATTGAACCATGGAATAGGGTAGATTATTGACTGGCAAAATTATTCACCTGCTTGTGCTATTATTCCACCTTTTCTGACAGATAGGGTGAATTATGAAATGACTCTTAATATAGGGTGAGGTAAAACAATACAGATTAGTTAATGTGTTTCCATTGTGTGGCTCTGATCATCTTTTAGAGGCGTGAATGAACTACCCCTCTACTGTCAGTACAAAACATGGAATATATAGGCGTGAGGCCAAAGCGATAAGGTAAAACCTTGTGATTGCTTATCTAGCTGTACTGTACATTAAAATCTGGAATATACACTTAGTCTGAAAACTTAGACCCCATATCGTAAAAGAAATTTGAAAGATATTTGAAAGGAATTGTAAACCAAAAAGAAAAGTATGTTGTCAATCAAACACTTTTTAAATGTTATGTTATTAACCCATTCATGCTCTAGAGTTTCTCTAGAAAGTATTGTCCGCTATTCTCATACTTTTCAAAATAACTTGAAAGTAAAGCAAAAGTTCGCAAAATATTTAAGGAGAGTTATCGTTTAACTTCTGATTGACATTTCCCTATCAAATGTTTTCAAGTAAATGCTTTTGTTAGTAAAATATTGGCAAAATCGTCAGGCCTCATTTGGCCACTCTGAGTGTACCATGTATCAGACCTTGTGGTGATTACTCTATAATTGGATGGGTACCGGCAAATTGATAATCCTCGAGGATTATTTATACTTGCAAATGATTTGATTGTATTCAGAGAAGCAGTTAAATGTTTAACTGTAGGATCTTCTGTCTCGGTTCTCATAATGAAAACCATATCAAACCTGACAGACTGACCATATATTAGGAGCTCTATGTTGGTCATACTGTACACCGTGTTGATATTGCGCTAGGAAATAATGCGCTCGGCAGAGACTCCTTTTGATGTGCAGTTTAATTACTGCGCACTGATAACCTCCGGCTCTGATCTGACAGCTCAAGCTGTTTGTATGGGGCAACGGATATGCAATCTGCCCGGCTGTTGGGAAGGGCTGTGCTGTGGTACATTAAATCAGGTTGGCCACGTAGGGATGCAAGATGCTGCTAAGAAAACGTCCAAGCTACTTTTATCTCGTCCTTCTTTTCAGCACCAGTCACAAACTATGATTGTCATGGTTGCAATAAATAATTCTGATAAGTGGTTACTCGAGTATATACATGTACTGTCAAATCTTTTGCAATTTATATTCCCGAAGTTTGAGCAGCATGTTGAGTAAGCGTTTATCAATGGCACCAATATTGTTGGCAAGTGAATATATTTACATATTTCAGCCCATAGTACTTACTAGTATATGATATATCCGTATCGCATATGTACTCTATTCAAAATCAGCAGGAAAAAATTGGAAAAGGGTGCGAATATTAAGGGATTTAGAGTTTCAGATTAGTTACAAACATAACCCACAACACATGCTGTGCATGCTGCAGTTAGGTCTCCCAGATAAATAATAATTAACTATTTATTCATTTATTATGTATTATTATATAAATCAGGCGATCAGTCAATAAGCTGCCCGTCATAAAGGCAGGGTGATATAAAATTGTGTAAATAGTATTGATTGAAATTGTTTCCGGTGTGATAATGTTTATTAGGAAATAATGACAATAATTTTTTGTTTTGCTATACAGTATGGTGTAAAGGTTAATGGTATTAAATCTAAAAATGTAGATAAAATCTGCCCTTATATCACTGTTTATTGATTATTGTAATGTAATAACAATTGTTAATTTGTATCTGCACGCAATATTTTGAATGTTCATTTTCTGTGTGTACACTATTTGATTCGCTATTCAATATATATATATATATATATATATATATATATATATATATATATATATATATATATATATATATATATATATATATATATATATATATACATACATACATACATACATAAGTTTGTTAATTTGATGTATCCTTAAATGAATAGAAATCATCAGTTATTTACCTTAATTTTACACTTTTATTGCTTGAAATGGGATTTGATGATTTTGAATATGTTCATACTATGAGTATATAACCTTTTCAACCCGTCCAAGACAATTGCACCTAATATGTACATAAAAAATAGAAATGAGCGTCTGTTTTCGAACGGGTGTTCTAAATCGAATTCATCCCAGTCAGTGTCATTTGTATTGCAAACCATGGACTTGTATTATACACAATATCATCATCAATTGCTTGTCTTTTCCAATGGATGGTAAAACTGTCCATTGTATAGCGCCATTTCCAGGTAAAATATTACAAAGTGCCTTTAAGCTCTGATGGAATCCTATTATTATTATTATTATTATGCACCCTGAGGATTACAAATCTAATTTAAGTTTTCGTACACATCAATATATTGACAGTTTTGAGGAGCTGTTATTGAAGTCTCTCTTACAGGATGGCAGAGTGAGCCAATCCTTGAGGTGTTAGGGTAGTATAAAAATCCCAGCATATATATATATATATATATATATATATATATATATATATATATATATACATATATATATATATATATATATATATATATATATATATATATATATATATATATATATATATATATATATATATATATATATATATATATATATATATATTGCTGCCTTTGAAGTCGTGCTAGCATACTCACCCGTTTTGCTGCACAAATGGTGACCACTATTTATAAGGAGGCTGGCCTTTTTGAGAGGAAATTTAACAAATTGATATTTAACATATCTATAATTGATATACATGCATATATTTCTGTTTATGTGAAACATGTTTTTTGATAAAATGATTTGATTTTAATTTCTTTGTTGTGTGGTTTTTTGTTTATCGATGTTGAGGGGAAACCTTTGTCACTCACACACCTTTATATGTATATATATATATATATATATATATATATATATATATATATATATATATATATATATATATATATATATATATATATATATATACAGATATAAATAACCATAATTCATATAAAGTAATAAATATTGCAAACTACAGTCAATAAATACACATACATACAAATACCTAGTGATATAATCTTCAAATCGTTATAGAATATAATAGAACTATGTATAAATATATATATATATATATATATATATATATATATATATATATATATATAATATATATATATATATATATATATATATATATATATATATATATGAATATATATATATAAATATATAAATATATATATATATATATATATATATATATATATATATATATATATATATATATATATATATATATATATATATAAATGTATGTGTGTGTTTGTTTGTGTGTGGCATATTGCATGTACAGTGTGTTTGACGAATGAATGCGAGAGATTATGGCGATCTCTTGCTTACTTTTCCTGATGGGCTGCCCGGGGTGACAGGTTGCCCTCCCTAGACGCTAATGTTCATACCCGGTGGTAGCGCCGCAAGTGTGAAACGGCAGCGGATGTAACTAATTGAACCTCAGAATAGCAAGTTCATAGCACAGGCAAAATTGGATTGCGAAGCTTGCGATGCCACAAAGTTAACGACATGTAAAGGCGTATTGATATAATTATTATTGTTCATTTATTTGAAAAGGCATTAGATTAAAAGATCAAAACAATTTTTGAGCTATTTTGGCGCTCCTTATTGGGTTCTAACGACATTCCAATGATGCCGAGCCTTTGGGAGTAGTTAGACAACAGGCGCCATATTTGATTTGGACATTACACCGGCTCGCATGACGAAGGTAGATAATAATCAGTTTCTGGCCGTATTTAAATATGTGGGGTCATTGATAAACGTGGCCTAGAGGTCCTTTTCAAAGATTTACTCCGTTTGTCAGTCACGTAAATGACAAGACTAAACTCGGAAAGCTAGGAACGATCCCAAATAGAGTTACGGGATTTCATTAATATAGTTCTCTTTTCAAACGGCAACATTGGCACTTTACTTTACTAAAATGAATTGTTGGTCAAATCCGCTGATCCCAGGGCCGATGACTTAATGTTGGGCCTTGACTAAAAACGATCTTTTATCTTTGAGTTATAATAAACATTTCCACAGTTGTGAAGTTGGGAATTTCTTCGAGAAAATCTATAGTTTAATGGATGTAAGTAATGCCTAGCCTTCATAAAAAATTGAGCTCTGTGAACTTTAAAGGGTGTAAGTATTAATTTATATCTGTTGATGAAGGAAATGTTCCATTAAGTTCCCTATGACGTTGGTGTTGTCACTTGCATGCACACTTGCTGCACATGACTATTACTTTATGCAACTCCCAGCCATTTACCTTCTATCTACCCTTTCACACGTCCCTACGTGCTGATCAGTGCCCTATCCATGTACCTACCACCTGTACTTTGGGCTTGGATCCGTGCGCCCGCCACTCACTTTTTGGGCGCACGGATCCTTACTACATTGACAACTTCTACTCCTCCTGCGGCCTTTAGCGCCTTGCCGCAACACTTGTCTTCCCCCTTCTCTGTAATTGTACTGTCCTCCCAGTACCTCTTTCAACGGGGCCCTATCTGGGTTCGGTAGGGCCCACGTTGTTTTCCCCTGAGGAGTACTGCCCCTGTGGAGTGACGTGAGTAGTCTCATGCCCAGTGAACACCATGTCCGAGGCCTTCACGCAATACACTGCGTACACCTTTGGAACAAATAGACACAGCAACATGGCAGAGGCACTTATGATCAAAGTCATTTGCATCAGCATGATCTTATGGTATAGGTTAGTCGCTGCATAGAAGGATGGAAGGAAAAGAACGTAGAGCATCAGATTAATGCAGATGTAGATGAAGATGTGTTTGGATTCGTTAAAGTTGTGAGGCAGCTTTCGAGTCTTATAACCATAGAAGGCGCAGATGACGATCAGGATGAAGCTGAAACTCAGTGGCGTCAACAATAGACCTATAGGTATGGTGCAGTGATGCTCGACGTATTTTTCTGAAGGAAAGGGATGTATCTTCTTCGACTCGGTGGGAAATACCTGGAGCGCCACAGCCATCACTATCACCTATAATACATAAAGCAAATTTAAGAAACCAATCCTTCAAATGTACATGTACATTTATAAATATATATATATATATATATATATATATATATATATATATATATATATATATATATATATATATATATATATATATATATATACATATATATATATATATATATATATCTATATATATATATATATATATATATATATATATATATATATTTATATACTGTATATAAATATATATATATAAGTATATATATATATATATACATACATATATATATATATATATATATATATATATATATATATATATATATATATATATATATATATATATATATATATATATATATATCAAATATATATATATATATATATATATATATATATATATATATATATATATATATATATATATATATATATATATATATATAGAGAGAGAGAGAGAGAGAGAGAGAGAGAGAGAGAGAGAGAGAGAGAGAGAGAGAGAGAGAGAGAGAGAGAGAGAGAGAGAGAGAGATCTTTGGGAGTATCTAAGTTTCTTTCAATGGAAAGAAGAAATACTCCAACGACATTGCAATCCCCATAGCCCCGTATCCCATTTGTTTGAAAAGGTTTTTCATTTTCCACATTTTTCAGATTAATCTGGTACCAGGTACCAACACTTATTTTGAAACGTCTGTGGTAAAGCACATAGCTAACACTACGGGCAAGAGTGACCTGCATTTATCATAACAACTTATGTCATAAATAAATACCAGCTAAATGAATAAAGGTAGATTGAACGAAATAAATCATGTCCATAATCTCAACGAAGAACCATATTGCGTTTTCACATAATTAATCATTTAATAATATCAATTAAATGTGAATAATTCTCTTCTATGTTACTCTGGACACGACTTATTAGCTCAAAACACGTTTATTTTCTTTACTAGTCTGCTCTGAGTAGCCAAAGGATGAAAAAAAACTACCCGTAGCTATGCCAATGTCGGAAACACTTAATCTGGTTAGATACAACGTAAATAGAATATTTTCAATCACATATGATAAATGCGCAGATGCGATATTTTTTCTTGATTGCATTTTGTGTTATTATTGACAAATTGCGAGTAAATTAATTTCAGCCAAATTTGTAGGTTACTTTAAGACCATTACACTATAAAAAAATCTTTCCTTCATTGATTTGGCAACAAAATGATAAAGAAAGAAGAGAGAAAGAAAATCCTTTTGGACGATATACATTTACGTCTGCAAAAACAGCCCTGTAAGTGACAGGTATGCTAATATATTATGACTATCCAAATAGTCTTAAGACTTTGGTTACAATAAAATGAGTATCTTTTCTCCTGGAGTACGATGGGACCTGACGCTCCTGCAGTACGATCTGCTGTTATAGAATTTTATCATTTTCGAATTTGACGTTTTGACAGAATTTTAACCAGTATAAACGTATGCACTATAAAGATAGGTTCGAACTTTTTGAAATCCAAAAACAAAAATAAAATGCCACATTGCGAAACGTTTACTCACGAACCTCGAGAAATGCAATAGTAAAACTAAAGCGAAACACCATGTTTCAGTCATCTTTTGAAAAGTACCGTTTTATTATCGATATCAAACTATTTTCTTATTTGTGTTATAATATTTGTACGCTCAAGGAAATGGGTCAATATGTCATGAAGGAAGGGAGGGAGGAATGGTTTTTTAGGTCGCATTCAACAGCTTAGATCTTATCGCGAAAAGATAGAAACGCGGAACCGGGAAGAAATTCTCTTCTCTTTACGAATAGTTCCAAGGGGTCATTCAGTTGCGGAAGCACCATAGACAGCCCTCCACAACGCCGCACATTTATATGGCGACCAGGACAACCCGCTAATTGGAATAAGTCAAACTTACCTGAAAACACAGTAAGATAAAGGTAAGGAATAACTGCCACCTGGTGCTGATAAATCGAGGCCTCTTGATGCCCTGTTTCCCCGCGCAAAATATCCTGTAGATGCGACTGGTTTTCGCAAGAAGTGGGGCATACGTCATGGCCGCAACCATATTGGCTCCAACAGGCCTGATGACGCATGCAATAGGGTGCGGATAGCCAATGTACCAAAAGACGGTCTGGAACCCTACGCATCCACCAATGAGAAAAACGCAACTCAGTTCAAGACACGTGGCTTTTATAATTCTTTCATGTCGGTGCTTGATAAAGATGGCGGCTATGGATAAACAAGCTATGATGCCACCAACTGCGAGGACGGAAAGAGTTATCGCAAGTGGATCGTTCCATGGCATGTAGTACGCTTCGATAGCCTTGCAAGTCTCAGAACGGTCATCGGGCCACGTCAATAAGGGACAAATCGAGCAATCTAGAGCAAAGTGAGTGGTGATTTCATTCGGGCGGCATTTCTTACACACCCAGCAACAATGCACCGGACCGATGACCCGGCGGTACCCCGGCGGACATTCCTTACTGCAAATCGATTCCGGGACGCCATTTTCCCCAACGTCCACTTGCCATTGTATACTTTCTTGCTGGACGCTGATTGGTTTATCTTGCGACCAAACTGCAACCTTCGTGAACTCATTAGAACCATTCACATTAACATAATGATCAATCATGAATTTTGCTAATCTATCGCCATCTTCATTGAACTTGACTGGGCCGCTTTGTCCGTAAAACGAGACGTCTTTAAGATGCTTTAGGAAATGAGGGCCCTGGATACAATGTAGCAGATGCGCAGCTTTAACGTTGGTGCAGTGGTCTTCGAGGTATGAGTGTAGTCCGTGAGCAAATGTATAGACTGTATCGATAAAAAGGGCAACTCTTACGTCCTGTCTGTAGCCTGTCTTGTGAGATATGGTTTCGTTAAATGTACACCTTACCCTTTCATGATCATCAACAGATGTTGTGCAATCAAAATATTCCTCCCAGAATTGTAAAAACCAAGGGTTTCGTTGGTGGTGCTTTGGATTCAAAGAGGTGAAGTACTCATCATAGGCAGGCACCCTGTATGCGAACGTTTTAACGAAAAAAGCACCCAAGGCCACATCCTCAAAACCCTGTAATGCACTTCTGCTACCCACGCCATCGCTAAAGATGAAGATGAACTCTTTCTCAACTTTAGCACGTCTGGCCGCCCTGAGGAAATTCTGAGAAATCTGATTGGATGCAAACACAACAACTACCTTAGCATCGCCAAATGCTCTCAGGGAGAGGATGATTGCAGAGAAAAAAGGGTCCGGGGCTGATAAAGGTACGTCAATGCTATATGCTATACAGATTCCATAGTCCTCTGCAAATCGCTTTACCCAGGATGCACCTGTGGCGCCATACTCTTGCGAGGAGCCAATTACCGATATGTAAGTCCAGTTGAAATGGACAATAAAATCTACAATACTCTTTGCTTGGAATCTATTTGTTCCGGTTAGACGAAGAAAGTAGGGGTATCTTTCTTTGCTGCTTAACTGGTCGCTCGTGGAAGCAGCACTGATCTGTGGTAGGTTGAAGATACTGAGCAGATCAGCAATTTCTATCGATATGGCACTTGCCATGGATCCCACCACCCCTATGACGTCATACGGTGTGGTTGCGAAGCTGTCCAAAGTTGAGTTCTCTGAACAGTTCCTGTTTCTAGGCACCAAGGCTAGGGCCTGCGCCAGGCCTGTAGTTGGTGTATTGCAGTCATCCAAGATTGAATACCCCAGAGTAATGTTAGTAAGTAAAGAATCATTGGCGTTGATTTGGTCAATTGCATACACCATGGCCTCAACAAACTGTGTCTGCACCGTTCCTAGCAGCCATTTTCCACAAGGACCATCAGCGCTATAACTGTGGATGCTGAAAACGCCACCTATATTGAGGTCCCCAGTCTTGGTGTAAATCTCTCGTGGGACGCCAGGTGGCAGTAAATCCAAAGGCACCGGGCAACACAAGATTGGTGCAGTTTCACCCGCAAAACTACAGGTCGTAGTTATTGCAATGATGGTAATAGTTACCCCTACAATCAATGTAGTCTTTGATGATAACATGGCTGATACTCTTTCACTTTTCTTGCAAATCCACGTGGTTAGTATCTAAAATATGGTAATTGACAAAAAAGTATGTCTGTTGATCGCCGTATTTAAATATAACACTTGATGATTGTGTGATATAAATGTTCTAGTTCAAGCAGGATATTGGTGTGAAAAATGCGCTGATAATCATCCCACCACGAGTGTTCGCTCCAATTATTTAGCAATGATAACTGCGTACTAGGTTTCTTATCGCCACAAATATTTCTTATAAGCTTGCGTCACTATCGAGAGACCAGATCTGATTGGTGGAGACGGTGTGACGTCATCAACACGTAGCAGCGATCACACACCGGGAGGGTAGACACTATATCCGCGCAGTTGTGATATGAATGACTTCATGGAAACTTGTGAGTGGAATCCCTAAAATGTCACGTGACGGGGAAATACCTCCATAAGCGGCGCGGCGATGGCGGCCCCAACATATATATATATATATATATATATATATATATATATATATATATATATATATATATATATATATATATATATATATATTTATTTATGTATATATATATATATATATATATATATATATATATATTTATATGAATATATATATATATATATGTATATAAATATATATATATATATATATATATATATATATATATATATATATATATATATATATATATATATATATATATATATATATATATATATATATTTCGATGCGGGCGAAAATCTCCATTCCTAGTATTACCGTAAATGGTGTAATAGTACCAGTTCTGAATGAACCGGTCGGTAATCTGGGTGCTGTTTTTGATCCGAACATGAATATGTCTGCACATGTATCAAAAAATATCAAGTCTGCAAATTACCACCTTAGGAACATTGGGAAAATAAGAAAATTTCTCAATACTGATACAACCAAGAGTGCCATTGTCTCACTGGTGACATCACGCCTTGACTATTGTAATGGACTTCTCTGTGGAATCACTGATGAGCTGCTATGCAGGCTCCAGAAAGTCCAAAACAATGCTGCTAGAGTGGTCAGTGGCTCCAAAAAGTATGATCACATTACACCAGTTCTAAAAGATCTTCACTGGCTGCCCATCAGGAAAAGGATTGAGTTCAAGATTCTGCTTTTGACTTTCAAATGCATGCAAGGATGTGCCCCTCTATACTTGAGGGAACTGTTAGTCAAACAAGCCAATACAAGGACTCTAAGATCAAACACCAAGAACTTACTACAGATACCACTCACTAATCTGAAAAGGTTTGGTGACAGAGCATTCTGTGCCTATGCACCACGCCTTTGGAATGAGCTCCCTGACAACATCAAGGCAGCTGATAGTGTGCAAAACTTCAAGAAACAGCTGAAAACATTGCTATTTCGAAAGGAGTTTAATTGACTATATGGACCATGACAACTGTCCAATGACTCTAAAGCGCTTTTGAACATTATAGGTGGAAAGGGCGCTATATCAAATATCAATTATTATTATCAATTATTATTATATATATATATATATATATATATATATATATATATATATATATATATATATATACATATATATATATATATACATATGTATACATATACATATATAAATATATATATATATATATATATATATATATATATATATATATATATATATATATATATATATATATATATATACATACATACGTATATACACACACTCATACATTCACACACGTTTGATTTAAATGTGTAGGGTGGGGGCGAACGGAACCTAGATAAAAATATGAGAACCCTTCCCTTGCAACCAAATCAGATTAAATTTGCCGCCGTTGGGGCCGCCATCTCCGCGCCGCTTATGGAGGTATATCCCCGTCACGTGTCATTTTAGGGATTCCACTCACAAGTTTCCATGTCGTCATTCATATCACAACTGCGCGGATATAGTGTCTACCCACAGGGAGTTTGATTCGGCCATTTTTGACGAAGGTGCGCCGTGGACACACGGAGAAGATAAAG
Source organism: Maea johnstoni (assembly GCA_963942565.1). NCBI lineage: Eukaryota > Metazoa > Annelida > Polychaeta > Spionida > Magelonidae > Maea > Maea johnstoni. The sequence goes on along the minus strand of OZ012688.1, from coordinate 1,552,680 downwards.
CTTAGTTTTTACCAATAACTTCTATATGGAATTTTGAAAAGAAAATAACAAAAAAAAAAAACAATCACAATAGAGCGCCTATATTTTCATCCCCATCTGCACTACATAAGAAATGCAGTGAATGGTCGCAAAATAAATACCAATTAATCAGCATTGGGCAATATGTTGGCGCAGTATAAATGATTTCACTGCCTACTTGCAGAGATAAATAACGCAGCGATTAATCCCTCTTATCTCGGTAATCAATTCTGCATCAATAACTATCATCTTATTGAGCCATATACCCACAAAAGGGATCCTAAACAACTGCAAACCACGGCGATTCTTATGAAACCATAGTGTATGTCGTATCGAAATACCAACATTTTCCTTGGAATTCTTGTCAGGTGTAAAAAGATGGCAAAGAGGTTTTGCTATAATATATTAAGAATTACTAGCATACAAAACTATCTATGAAATAAAAAAGTTAAAATGATATAAAAGTCTATGAAAACTAATTAACTTATCATGTTAAGATAATAACCCAATTTGTTAAAAAAAAGATGTACACAGAATGCAGAAAAACCTAACTATTAATCAACATACTGAAGAATGGTATCGTGAATGGAGAACATAAAGATCTGTTAAGGCTTAAATGATATGGGTAAAGAAATAAAAAATACAGATGAACGTTCAAATTTATTTACAATATGATATGCAAGTATCTATTTTGAAAGGGTTGACCGAATTGTACTTATGTCTTTACCTGTTTCTACGCGATTTTTTGATCTTTCAATTACTTTACCTGGACAAGCAAAACATCCTATAGTGCAATGGTACACTTTGAACATGAAAAGATACTACAACACATCGCTTAAGTGCGATAAATACATTATGAAGGTAATCATTTTAGTTCTGTTTCTCCAATTATGATGTATGGAAAATCATTAATGATAACATTCAACTTAAAGGGCAAATGCACCATCAGGATGATTTAGGTTCAAAATGAGCGTATACATGTCACCTTTCAAATAAGACCACCCACAAGTCTGTCCTTCTCTGCACTCCTCAGTTATGGTTTATGAAAGTGGGTAACAACCATGCCTGAGGCTGGCCATGGAGGCTTCCATTATCAGGACAGGGCTACACATTTTAAGCACCAACCTCTGATCGGTCAAGAGATAGCACTGGCAGGAAGTCACTACAGGGACAGGGATCATTATCTCAGAATAGAAGTGAGGTATATTGAAGAGTTCTAAATGTTTCCAGTGAATGTTGGACAGATCTCTAAGACTCCAAACTAACGATATACTAAAACTGTGATGAAATGTACCCATAAAGCCTGATTTTAAAGATATCTATCCAGAAATAACTGAAAAAGTGAAACTTAATGGAACTGTCGCTAACAAAACAAATGCCTTTACTAAATGGATTTGACGGGGCAAATTTATGTTTGAATTATCAGCTGATAAGGAAAAGGGCTCTTACATTTGATTTTTGTTGGTGGATAGAAACCATTATGTCCTAATTGCTATGAAATACACATGTGCTGATCACTTAGAGGAAATGGTAACACCCGTGAGTCAGTAAGCCGGCCCTCTTGGGAATTGAGTCTAGACAGGGCCGGATTACTCTGTATATTATTTTACTTCCTGTCACCAAGATGATTATTTAGAGTCTTCAAATGCATCTTAGAAGGGTGGCCTGAACATATGATTGAAATTTACTAGTTTGTTGTTAATAAACCTTGTTAAGGAGAACTGTTATGGCCGGGCAGAGCTTAAACCAAACCCTTTTGAAAATGGTTCGATTTGGCTGTCATATACCCTAGGTTTGTTTACACCCCATACTAATTCAATCCCACTATTAGGTACAAGAGTTTTAACTGTACAAAAACATATCTATTTAGTAAATCAAATGCTCCAAAACAATGACAGGTCACTCAGTTCATAGCTGATAGCGATAGCCCCTGCAATTACTTAAAAAAATGATTTCGATTGCAATAAAAACTCTGATTGGTAGAAGATAGAGCAGTGTTTGAGTACAAACAAATGTGTGCATTTTTGACCATACATTGTTTGAGTGCGGCTTAAATCATTGTATAGGTTTAATCATATATATTGAAATGACTACTTGCTGTTCAAACAAATATAATTCTGTGCGTTAATCTGCTCTTTTGGCATGGCTGTCATCCACTAAATTCTGATTGAATGCAAAAATTGTTGGAACTGCATCTCTTTTCAACTTTTTTTCTTCTTAATATCCCATTAGTCTTGCCTGCATATCATCCAAGAAGCAGGATGCCTCAAAGTGGTCCTCACATACTCTTTTAAATATGAAGCAACTTTGAAGTTCTTGACACTTGACACTTGTATGTTCGGATTAGGGATTGTATAAAATGTTCTTTTGTCACTAAGATTCTTGTCAGTCATATCATTACATCCATATGCTGCAGCACACAGCACCATGATTCATGAATTTCCCAACATGAGTAGGAGAACTGCACTGACTGTAGCTCTCAGGCACCAGAGCAGAGCAGTGCCTGTGGTGCTTAGACTATGACATGATAGGTCATGTGACCTACACAAAATGGACGCCCTATGGTTTTGGCCAGGAAGCCCATGGCTTCACAGAAAATTGCAATTTCCTCTTCAACAGGTACTAGGAATGGATTTGTGAGTTGGCCAATTAACACATACCATATGGCACTACACACTTAGCACAAGTTATCCCAATGGTGCATTTGCCCTTTAAGGGGGCTCGGGACCTTCGTTCTTTAAGTGAGACTTCCACGTAAAGATTGATCAATAGGTACAAGAAAACCCAAATAAGCTATATATTTTATGAAAGCTGAGACTCTGGAGAGTTCAAATATTCTGAACATGTTTTGTAGGATAGATATTGAATGAAGGAGGTTCTTTCAAAGATGAGAAGTATGGTGATTTCAGAAAGCATTCTAAATCAGCCATTTTGGTATTCGGGGAGACTGGTTATGAAAATAAACGTAACTGTCAACCCCAGGAATTTTTTTTTGGGCTCTGAACCATTCAGAGAGAAAAGGGAATACGACCATGTAGGCCTGAAGGCGTCCAACTGTAAAGACTATATAAGCCGTACAAGTGAGAAAATTAGTAAAGGGCTGAGGGCGGCGAATGCGGCATCAGCTTTAGGGATAAAGCGGGGTGGTCTCACAATGTGCGCCTGCAACATAATTTGGTGGTGTATGGATTCTAAGACAAAACGACATAGTTGCGTTGGATAAACTCCAGAGATATGCTGGGAGACGTATCCAGCAATTTCCAACCTATTGTCCAAATGAGACAAGCTTCTCTGGTTTGGGGTGGATGAGGTTGGAGAACTATATTTATGGAAAGAAGATAATTTTTATTCAAACAATCCTGGTTAGAGAGGATAAGTGTATTTATAAAAAGGTCCTTAGACTGCAAGCCAGAAAATTCAATGAGAATATTGAGTAGGGGATACGAAATCAGTCAGAGAGTCCAATTTTTGACTGGTTGAGAATCTCTATCCTTTTTGGCTTATACAATGTCGTTATGAATATGATTTTTCAGAACAGTGCAATAGTACTTTGAGAAGGGCGAATAGATAATATGTGCTACTAGCACTACTCTGTCTCTGGAACTATCTGGTTATTGTTGAACCCTAGGCATCTAATATGTATTGAAGAGAGAGATAATGCGTTGATTTCCTCCAATGGAAAGAGATATATGAAATTAGATAACTCATGCTTCTTTTTGGGGTAACTGTAAGAGGCCGATCCATAGCGGCACTGGGCTCTTGAAGGGTATTGTTACCATTTCCACACAGGCATCCTGCTATAACTGACTGTCTGATTATAGCATAAAATCATCCACTTTCGTCAACACTAGGAAAGAATTTATTTTTCCATCCTCATTTGACCATCTCCAAAATAGGCTGATCGAAGCTGTTGTTGCCTTTTAGTGACTTGACATAGTTCGAACTTAATTTCCATCAAGGCAGTATGCACACACTGAAGGCTGTCTTCAATTTCTTGTGAATTAAGAATATTTTTCCTGTTACCCTTTCTTCACAAGAATCTGTCTCATATCCTGAGTCATCATGATCAGTGTCTCTTGCCTCAGAGTCTGCATGTTTAGCGCTATGCCATTGTTATCTGAACTAGTCTTCAGCAGTTTAAGCTTTCTACAACTGGCACTATGGACTTTTCCTCTATTTCTCCTCATCTTCTGATACAGAAGATATTTCATAGCATTGAAACTTCCTCTTCCTTCTGTAGCTACCTTTCACCTTGAAAGGATACATTCAGACTCTACACTGTCCAGGGGTAGGCATCTTAATGTGCTCTCTGAACCCTAAAGCTCTCGAGCTTCTGATATGGGCTTTATCTGAATTGTCTGCCCTATACATGTAAAGCAAGACAGCTGGTGCCCAAGAATCACATTTTTGACTCAATACTCTAACTGCAATTGCAATCACTCATAACTGCCCAGTGCAGGCTTCCTGGGCAACAGGATCCTTCCTGTTGATAGAATACATGTTCTTAAGCAGGTAAGGAATTTACCTACTACCCAACCTGCATCAGCCAATAGAGCACGACTCCCAGGGGAGATAAGACAAGGAAGGGCTATCATGATGCTAGATAGACATCACAGCATGGTGTTTCAGGAGTCCTCTATTCTAGTAGGAAGCTTTTTAAAAAGTCGTTTTTTGTCATAAGTAGTTCTAGTTGAGAGTTCTAATTCATAGGAATAAGTAGCAAACATTTTCAGCTTACACATATCAAAAGAAACACAAAAAAACACCCTGTTTCAAGTTGCGAAAGTCCCTAGCGCCCTTAACCTAAATGTCTACCGAAAGCTATATTTCTTCTTTCACTTCGAATTATTATGATATGGTAATATGTTATGGCACTAAAAGGCCTTTGTGTGCCGCGGTACCTTTAACCCTTAAGCTGCTGGTGGCTATATTGGCCAATACAAAATGATGCAAAAAACTTGAAAAATGACTGAAACCCTTGCAAATGGGTACTCATCTGAGAGTACTCAGCGAGAGGTATCTAATGAGTACTAACATTACATGGTTTATATGGTTTTCAGAAATCTTTGTGTACTTGTGCTCTGGACGGAAGTAGCCTCAGCATTAAACCCTCATCCATTCATTCATTCCAAAGAAAAAACATGTTTCAAAGCAAATTATTAATAAATAAACATATGGATCCTTTATTTGTTACAAGAGAACATTTAAGAAAATTTAAATTAGGTACAAGAACTTAGTATAGTAACTTATAGTAACTAAAGTAACTATTCCTATAAGTATACCACACTTACCTCGCTTTCTGCCTTATTTGCAATTCCTTATTGGCTATATAAAACAAATAAAAAATCATCCATATTTGTAAACCATACCTTTTACCTTCACACATTCCTCATATCAAGAGAGTGGTTTCCTCATAAATGTTCGTGACAAGAAGAGAACCCTAGCGGGAAGAATACTAGCCTTGTTGCAGTTGAGGCATCTGGGCCCGATATTATAAAGGTGGTTTAGCAGTGGTTTAAGCTAACCCACAGAATAACCTCCATTTAACCCATTGTTGAGGTGCATAACGGAGGTGCAAGCAAAACAGTGGGTTGTCGTTACCCTAGGTATAGAGGACAGATTGCGAGAAGGTGGGTTAGCCTAAACGGTGGGGTAAATGCGGCCAAATCAGCCGCTTTCACTAAACCTCCTAAGGGGTAGGTTTAGTGAGTAGTTTAGTGACTCACTCACCATGAAACAGCCATTGCAACCATTTTGTTCGAGGGATAACACACAATTATTGACATTTAAATCCTGGAAATGATTTATTTATCTATGAATGCATTTTTTAGTGCACACCAAACAAAACCTCAGTATATATGGTAACAACAGGCATATACGCCATCAACAAATGTTAACTCTTTAAATACATAAGTAAAATAAAGAATATAATAAAATAAGAGTACCATTTTATTGCAGGCTTCTGCTTGAATGCTCTAAATTATGAAAATACAATGATCTTATCAAAACAATCACAAGAATCACAACAATATAGAGATCTGAACTTACATAGGTGGTAACTTAAAAAAATACCTCATGTTAGTTAAAATGAACATTTCTAAGATAACACTTGTTTCTGACATGAAAATTAGAATAAAACAATGGATTAGTTAACATAACTTGTTCATGAGAAATTGAGCTTAATGTGTACCACCTAAATTACTTAGGATGATACTAGACTAGAAAATTCTTCCCAAACAAAGAATAATCTGTTTTCACCTACTCTGCTAATGCTGATTGGTCAATGTATGTATGAAGTTTATTGACTGCATCAGCATGATAAAACACCACAAATACAACATAAATAATAAGAGATCTAAGGAAATGATAATACAATAATAGGTGTCAGACATGCGGCAATTCATACTATATAAATTCTTAGATGAAGAAAAGAATGGATATGTAGCGAGAGACCAACTACTATATGCGTTGTAGTGAAGAGCTGGACGCGGAAGGGGTTTCTGATCTGGCAATCAGCGTGAGTTCACGAGGACCAATCGGGACTCATGCATCATTTACATTACAGAGAAACGTGTGCGCCAGCATCATCTGAGCATGCGCAGAGCACGACTTTTGGGCTAGTGGTTGAGGCTAGCCTGTTCAGGTTGACCGGCTGGTTTCATATCCACTTGTTTTTATTTATCTAAGACCACACCTCTGAAATTTGATACAGTAATGACAGAATATAACTGTAACGTGTTGTTCAATGCTTCCAACAATAGCACATGTCCCTTTTGCACTCTGTGCAAAACCAGGCGCGAGTTCACTCTGAATTCAAGTGCATCAATTCTGTACACATTCGAGCATGCAGATACTTTTTAGGAGTTGGTAAATACACCCTAAATGCTGCAGTAAGGGGTGATATGGGATGGAAGACCCCATTACACCACCAATGGCTGTGTGTGACGAGAATGTGGTGCAGACTAAGTGTTCTGCCAAACGAGCGTTTGACCAGAAGAGTGTTTCTGTGGGCAAATAACCAAGCTCAAGGAAATAAGATAAACTGGGCTTTTAAAGTGAGGAAATTCTTTATTTCAAACCAATCACCTCATTTGGCCAATGTTGAGCACCTCCACCTGGCGGAAATGGTAATTCCTAATGTAGATTCAATTCTGTGGGAGGCCGAGAAGGTTAAATGGCTCACTTCAATAAATCTTGAGGAAGCTCAGCATGGTGTGGGTAAAAACAAACTGAGGTCTTACAATACCTTTAAAACAACTTTTGAAGCCGAAACCTATGTTAGAGCTAATTTACCCAGAGCACAACGTAGGGCTCTAGCCCAATTTAGAGCTGGGGTTGCACCTCTGGCACTAGAAACAGGCCGCTATCAGGGCTTACCAGTGCGTGAAAGGATTTGTTTTCACTGCAAGTCGCTTAATAGAGAAACTGTTGAAGACGAAAAACATGTCATTCTTACCTGCCCTCTTTATAATGCACAGCGAGCAACTCTATTTACAAGACTAGAGGAGTCAATCCAAAGGTTTTCTTACATATCAGAGGAGCAGAAATTCAAAACAATACTAAGTGATGGTAATAATGTCAAGCAATGTGCCAGCTTTCTTAAAACCATCCTCGAGATTAGAAGATCTGAATTGATGAAACCACAGGGACACTGAATGTGTCTTATAAACTTTTAAAAGATTTTAAAATCCATCTGTGTTTTAACATCTCTGTGTGATATGTACTATTAACTTGCTTTAATGTCTCTCATAACTCTTTTAAGAGTGGTCAGTATATTGAATGTGCATGTTTTTTTATCTGTCTGTAATATGTTTATCCATACTGAGTGAGACTTTTAATAAAGATTTTATTATTATTATTATTATTATATAACATATGATTCACGTCAAAACACAAGCGAAATATCTATTTCTAGGAGGGGCTAGTCCACTCTGTGGCGCAGTGTATAGTACTGGCAGAGCTGCCCATTGCGTCAGCTGTTTGTCCAGAGAGACTACCTCCTCTATTGTTTGAGAACCTGCATGTGGCTAAAAATAAGCGACCCATCTCCCTGCACCTTGCCAAACCAGTCGGAGTGAGGGTTGGAGTTAGCTGCCCCGAGTATTGTTCACCTACCTTTCATGCAACCCATTTTCTTTTAACCTTCCCAAGTGGGTGAACAAACCTGCTTGACGGCTATTCCATGCCGAATTTAAACTTCCTTTATAATATCGGGCCCTGGTGTCAGGGATCTAAGTTAAATATGTTTATTCCAAAAGACAGAATGTCACAAAAAGATTCAATGAGCACAACCAAGGTTCTGTGAGACGGGGGTTTAAGACAGAGGGGGGGGGGGGGGGGGAGGGGCGGTAGGGGTTAAGGAAAATTTGCATTTGCCATTTTATAAGTCTGGGTGGATCGTAATTTTTAATTGGTATAAGTATAGGATTTATATATTCGCTCTCTAGATGAAAAGATATGCAATGCAAATTTAACATGTATGGACATATTGAATGAAAATTTGTTCTTATGTGAACGAGTTAAACAAGTGATTAAATCAATATATTTTTTACGTTGAATAAAATGATCATTCATGGTGATTGCCCTTGCTATAAAACAATGCAATCTTTACTGATGTTGTTGTTGATAAATAGTTTATTACCCAATCCATATAAGGGTACATACAGGGTAAAAAGTTTGGCAAGCCTTAAAGGCTTATAATGGACCACAATCACAAATACAGTCAAATATAGTTTACAATTTAAATCAATAATCATCATAAAATGTCATACAATAAAGAATCTGGCCGGCCTTGAATGCTCGAATACATGGAAGTTTCTCCCTCCTAGCCACACTATCATAAATCAAATCTATCATTTACTGTCATTTTTTCTCTGCTAAAGTGATCATTCTGCAATTCGCTAAAATTTCGGTCGTTCATTTTAACTCGAATTACTGTCAAGGTCATAGGTTAGGAAATGTCTTATATAGTTACATGTACATTATAAATGTAATTGTATTGTATTGTATGTTTATTGACTATACCAGTATGGTACAAAATCATAGCAAATACAAAAAATCATAAAGAGAATCAAAATAATACAACAGTAGCCAAATGGCTGAACATAATCAAAAGTAACATAAACAAAATGATATATAACCTTAGAAATTAATCTACATGAGAACAGAAAATAGCCCCATTAACTCTGAGGAATTAAACGTTTAAATTAATACAAAAACGACTCGCCAACTTGGCTGAGTAACTGAGCGGAATATCTGTGACAAGAAGAACAATTAGCGGTCTCGAATAATCTTCCTATACATCTTAGTGATGTAATGGCTGGAGACAGCCCATATTTTAAAAGCTGAGCTTAAAGGTGTATCGTTAGGCTGTTTACCCATGAGGACGTTGAAGATATTCTGATAATCTAAAAGAGCCATTTTGACAAATTCATCTTCTATGGTATTAAGTACGTCAAACATCTCAGCTCTATCACCTTCGAAGGCAGGGCACTGCATAACAAGGTGATTAACATCCTCCCTAATACTGTAATGAGCATGATTTTAACAGATATCAAAGAAAGTTGGCATTTAAAAGTGAAATTGTGGTTGAAAGTGTACCTACTCTACTTCCATTATACGTTTTGATCGTTGCATGTAGTCATGTATCCTTGTTTACTAGTATTTGTTTGATATTTTACATTACCTCTTATTGAGTAGATGAAGAATCCTAACAAAAAAGAAGCATTTTGACCCAATCACGCAACTGTGCCAATTTAGAGAGTGGTGGTGCATCACCACTGGTGATTGAAATGCATTTCTTTTAGCCATCCATTGCAAATACATACGGAAAGGATTAAGATTGCACTACGCAGAGAGAAGTATGGCAGTCCAGCAATTTCTTGTTTTTCTATCATTTATTTGCGTTTATTTGCACCTTATGGAAAATATCTATGATAATTATAAAGCTCTTGAAATATAAATAATCATTTTTAACACACGGACACAATTTGATGTGTAAACTACGTCATTCATCACAATAATTTTAGATATGGCACATTAATTACCAATTATATGATATAATCAGTATCATGCTATTTTACTTAAGACTTCAAGAAAAACAGTAAGGCATAAAAAGGTTTCTCAAGCCAACACCAGATGGAGTGCGGGGCGAAACACCATGCCATCAGCACGAACATTCGCCAAGGTTGTGATATAAGTAACTCATTCACACGTAAAAGTTCCTTTAAAAACTATAGCCTGGACCTATGATAATTTTGACAATATCTTAGGAATACAGAAATATTTTGCAAAATATTTGAAGGTTGTTGGTAATGTTCTGATGAACTTTTCCTCGTCAAATGATTTCTTAACAATGCTTTTGTCTGCAAGGTTTCGTCAAATTGTCAAGCTGCTGTAGCCACTATGATTAATAGGTGTAACATTCGTATTTACCTTTAGAACGTTCATTACGATGTATGATAGCATATTATATCTTCTTAAGAAATGTGCCTATACAAAAAGTACCAGACCATTGGCCAAAGATTTGAATTAATTGTGATTCAAAATTAAACAGTACTTTGTGTTTGATTCTTTGTTTAATGACGCGGGAGGCACGTAATTACATATTTGGTGATTCTCTTCTTAATGATTGACGATTTCTAATAATTACCTTCTTTGTATAGAACCTCTGTGACCCAAGTACATATAATTACCATTGTAGGAAATCACGTAGCGGAGGAAAGTATATATCATTTCATTTTAAAAAATACATATATTCATCAAATATATGTATGTTCCCTAACAGGAGTCAGTATTGGGGGTTTTCTGAGAAAATATTTGAATATCCTACCAAAATGTTAGGGGGTTTGGGGTCACCTTGTCTGCAAATCCTTTCCTACTGTGCTTTTCTAAAAAATGTCCACTTTGAAAAAAATGTTCAAACGTGATTTGTGTTTTGAAACAACCCTTTTTCCTCAAGTCTTTTCTCATTCCGACGTATCAAAAGACTTGTTACAATCAATTAGCACAGTGGTTTGAATTTTGAACTTTAGCATCCCTTTCTTTGTCATTTCATAATTTCATTCTAAGAATCGCAAATCAATGTTGCCTTTCAGTTTCTTATCATGAAAATGATTGATCCTTAAAATATGAATTGTCGTTTCTGTTAATACATACCAGACAACGTTTTGGTTGACCTTTCCATGAAGGTTAATTTTCTTGCATGATAAAGACAGTTGCGTTTGGTTTTGTGGAAATTCGATAATCAAGCTATTAAGCTATTGACATGCACACTACAAGGGACTTTCGACGCAATGTCTGCAAGGATACAATAACAAAAGTGTCAGCTCGAAAGAATGCACATGCTTTATTTAATCCATTCTGCAAAAAGCGTAACACTAATGTAGGTTAATTGTTGTCTCCAGTTGACCTAATTACTACAAACAAAAACCAACAAACCGTATCACTTATACCCATACACTCTACCCAAAATAACGCCGGTACAAGTGATACCTTTTGTGAGCATTGGCCAAGGGGTCAACCTTCATTCTGCTTAACGATACTGGCACATATAGATCATCTGGTCAACATATGGCTGTAGTAGGACTTTTCAACTTCTACTTTTCTATTCTGATTAGGTTACTCGGACACTACGAAACTACGAAAGAGTAGGCGTAATTCCCCGTAGAAAATATATATTTTGACGTTTTCCAATAAGTGTCAGAAAAATATTTTTTCAGAAATATTTGATTTTTTCGCACGTTTTCCAAAAGTGTTAGAGAAAACATTTAAATTTCTTTCTAACATTTTTTCAAATATGATGGAAAGTTTTAGAACTTTTTTTTCTGCCTGTCAAGTATACTTCGCTGGACATAAATCACCAGTATTGCGAAAACTAGGGAGAGGCGAGGATGCCCAACATCAGGTGTAGCTCGTGGTCTTTAGGTCATATCTCATAGTATAACACAACATTATGAATACTAGCATAGCAAACTCATATCATTTAATGTTGTTAATTAACTGTATTATTTTCCTCCTGATTTAGTGGGAGATATTAACAATGTTTTGCTTTATTTGTCTACCCTGTCTTTGTATATTGATATTATGATTTATACATGTATTTTCCAGTACATCTGCAGTCAATAATATATATATATATATATATATATATATATATATATATATATATATATATATATATATATATATATATATATATATATATATATATATATATATATATATATATATATATATATATATATATATATATATATATTGTTCATAATTGACTTTTCTGGCCTCGAACATTCCTTGCATACATACACATTTGGATTGCCCATCTGTAGTACATTCCGCAGTGTTTTTAGGTTTCAAAAAAGTGTCTCCCTTGTGAAATACCATGATAACTGTATCATCAAGTCTCGTTCAATACCTGTGACGTCATATATTTTTTCCAAAAAAATTACAACCTTAGGCAAATCAATTTTACGAGTATACACAATATTACGATATATATTGCATTGACTGAAAATAACTAAATCACCTTTACATCCAAAGTTTTGGTAAATTTATTCTCAATTGGCAGAAAAACAGGAAATAATATCTGAGAGAATATATTCGGTGCATGCGCGAAATGGGCATAAACACGCGAACTTTGAATGCACGAAATATACGTGTTTTGTACAACTTCACATAAACAATGTACCTAGACTGCGAAATTAAATTATGTTCTTATACTCTACAGTTTATAAAAGAAAAACACATTTTGGTGAATTAATTGTGAAACGTGGAACAAATGTGTAAAATATCAGGGTCAAAACAGTTGACAGGTGGATGACTTACATGTACATCGGTCCGTATAGTGTTATATAGTGACAGGATGGGGGAGGGGGGTATACTTCGAATTAGAGGATCTCCTTAATAAGTAACTGATCTATCTGCAGTATATTGAAGACCTTAGTTCTCAAAATAGTAGAGAGGTCTAGTAGGAGCCATGTTATTGGATGATATAAATATATATATATATATATATATATATATATATATATATATATATATATATATATATATATATATATATATATATATATATATATACATATAATTATATATATATATATATATATATATATATATATATATATATATATATATATATATATATATATATATATATATATATATATATATATATATATATATATTCAGATGGTGTTTCTGTGCGTGACTAGGTGAAGATAGATTAGTGAGTAGTCTATCTAGCTGCGTATCACCCTGACGACGGTCCGCAACTCCCGTTTGGGACACGCGATCGTTGCGTAATGCGCATCCATGGCAATCATTTGTTGCACGTGAAGATGTATGTAGGACGGTACAACGCGTTAGGCGGACACGTCAGTTGTAACTTTTCAGTACAACATAGCAGTCAAGCAAAAGATCACACATCCCATTTGATACATGTCCCACGTCTGATTCATAAATTTTGGTGAATTAATTAAAAAATTCTGAACATTTTCTGTGGTACACTCCTTAGTTTAATGTTGATTAACATCGGCAGTTGTTGATTTTGGGGTGTCGAGATCTCTAAAGCTTGGTTCGTAAATAGAGCCCTGATTCTGTTGTGATATCTGGAGAGGCGTACAATCTAATTTTGCCGATTTTTAAAAGCTGTTAAGATTTCCAGTTTCCACAATAAATAGTCTACTTTTGATTAACATGTGTAGTTGTTGATTTTGGGTTTTCGTGAACTTATGAATATGGTTCGTCAATATTGCACTGCTTTTGTGACGATATCTGCAGAGGCGTATAATAGAAAAATCTAATTTTGAAAATTATGAACTTTTTCTGTTTCCACCAAAAAATCTTAGTTTACTTTTGATTTACAATTGTACTTGCTGATTTTGGTGTTTCCTGATCTTTAGAACTTGGTGTCTCAATGGGGCTCTGTTTCTGTGACGATATATGGAGAGGGGTGTAATAGAAAAATCTAATCTTACCGATTTTTTAAAAGTGCGAACATTTTCCGTTTCCACAAACTATTCCTGGTGAATTAAAAAAATATATTTAAAAATTGTAGACATTTTACTGTTTTACACTCCTTTCTTTACTTTTGATTAACATTTGTAGTTGTTGATTTTGGGGTTTCGTGATCTTTGGAACTTGGTTCCTCAATAGGGCCCTGCTTTTGCGGCGATACCTGTACCGTATCGTTTACGGTAAATACCATATCTGCCGCGCTCACACAGTACACGGCGTAGACCTTTGGGACGAACAGACACAATAGCATGGCGGTAGCATTGATGACCAACGCCAACGCCAACAGCATTGTCTGGTTGTAGACATTGGTGGCGGCGTAGAAGGCCGGTACGAACAGAACGTACAGAATAAGGTTGGTACAGACACAGGTGAAGATATGTCTGGATTCATTGAAGTTGTGCGGCAGCTGGCGAGTCTTGAAGCCGTAGAAGGCGCAGATGACGATGAGGAGGAAGTTGTAGCTCATTGGGGTCAACATGAGCCCCAGTGGCGTGGTGCAGCTGAATTCTACATACTTCTTAGTGGGAACGGGCTGGATCTTCATGGCATCAGTGGGGAATATGGCGAACGAAACAGCCAAAACGATCCCCTAAAACACAATTAACAACAAAACTACGAAAAGAAGATTGACAGATACTGTTTTCTGAATTTTATGCGAGTTCTACGATAATATAATGCTAATTAACATTTTAAAATTTCGGATTGCACACGTGTGCAACAAGATTCTTATTTCTCCATAGTCATGTCACAAAAAGTACAAAAAGTTGTAGGACAATACAGTAATGTGGTTCACTTACTTAAGTGAAATTTAACTTAATCGAGCATCCAATTAATGCATAATTGCTTAAGATCACATCGGCAAATAAAGGCAATTTCTTATGAATTCGAGTGGTAATAAACGTGTTTTCTGAATGTTACTATCAAGACCGGCTATATATCGAAATCTTACAAAACTGTTCTGAAAGAATTGACCCGATTAAGAATATTGGCCATTCAGAAAAGTACTTAAGTAGGCAAAATTTCCCTGCAATTTTCTTCTCGCTATTTAGCCTCACTTAGGTAAAAAAAAGTTATGATAAGCAAAATTGCCAAGAATCTTTGTAAATTGCACTACAGCCACATGGCTGTACAGTGCAGACATTTAATTCCTGCACTAAATGCGTGGGTAGCACCGCACGACCGATTGCCCCCCATTTTTCTGAGAACAGATGCGTGTATGACATCAGAGCTGAGCGTTGCTTTGATTCACCAGCTACGTGGGTCATTGATGTGCTTGGCTTATTTTATGACGACGTCCGGTCGACTGGGGCAGGAATTACATTTCTGTACTGTAGTACAAAAATACCATTGGCTAGCAAGTTTGTTGACTTATTATTTTCATTTTTTCATTAAATGTGTTTAAATCAATTGATTATAATGTAAATCTAAATTTGCAACCTACATGTCTAGCATTTCCTTACCTGTAAACTTATCAAGAGAAATGTAAGTATAAGTTGCCATTTTGTGCTGATAAATCGTGGCCTCTTGATACCTTTCTTCCCATTACAAAACACTCTAAAAATTCGAGTCGTTTTGGCTAGGAGCGGCGCGTACGTCATTGTGGCGGCCATATTGGATCCGAGTACTCTTATGACGCAAACGGTTGGGTGAGGAGAACCGATGTACCAGAAGACAGTCTGATATCCGACACAACCACCAATGAGAAAGATACAACTGAGTTCCAGACATGTAGCCATGATTATTCGCTCGTTTCTTTGTTTAAAGAAGATAGCAGCAATTGTTAAACAGGCAATGATACCGCTTATTGCGAAAATGGCGAGAGTTATCGCCAATGGGTCGTTCCAAGGCATGAAATAGGCTTTAATAGGTTTGCATGTCTCAAAATGGTCGTCAGGCCACGTCAACAAGGCGCAACCTGCACACTCCCTACTTGAGTCAATGGTGATTTCATTTGGGCGGCATTTCTTACACGTCCAGCAACAATGCACCGGACCGATCACCCGGCGGTAGCCCGGTGCACATGGCTTGCTGCAAATTGATTCCGGAACCCCATTCGCACCAATGTCCACCTTCCATTCTATTCTGTCTTGATCTACTATCACTGTATGGTCATGAGCCCATAATGCTATTTGGATAAGTTCGGCTGACCCCTGAACATTGACAAAATGATCAATCATAAATTTAGCTTTTCTGTCACCGTTCTTGTCAAAGTGAACGTGCCCGGTTTGGCCATAAAAGGATACCTTTTTCAGGTGTTCCAAGAACAAAGGGCCTTGGATACAGTTCCATAGATGACTTATATCAACGTGGGAGCAGTGTCTACGCAAATATGCTTCGAGTCCGTAGGCGAATGTATAAACGGTATCGATAAATAGTGAAACTCTTACATCCTGTCTGTAGCCCGTTGCGTGAGATATAGTTTCATTAAATGTACACTGAACCTTTTCCGATTCTCGTATTGAGGATGTACAGTTTAAATGATCCTCCCAAAACTTGATAAACCAAGGATTCCCTTGGTGATGTTTGGGATTCAGAGAGGTGAAGTATTCATCAAATTCTGGGACTTTAGGTGCGTACATTTTGACGAAGAAACTTCCCAAGGCGACGTCTTCCAAGCCGTTCAAAGAACTTCTACTACTTAAACCATCACTAAATATCCATATAAACTCCCTATGAACACCCGCCCGTTTGGCTGCTTTTAGCAGACCTATGGATACCCGACTTGGTGTAAAAGAAACAACCACCTTAGCTTTGCTGTATAGCCGAAGATTAGAGATAATTGCATTGAAAAGTGAGTCGTTAGCAGACGATGAAATATCGACACTGTACGCAACACAGATGTCACTTTCTTCGGCATACTGTCTTGTCCAGCTTGCACCGGTAAATCCGTAATCACTTGAAGACCCCAATACCGATACGTAGGTCCAATTGAAATGTATGATGAAATCCACGATACTCTCTGCTTGAAAACGATCGGTTCCGGAAAGTCTTAGAAAATATGGAAATTCTCCTTTATCGCTCAATCGGTCACCGGTTGAGAGTGCGCTTATTTGGGGCAGCTGAAAGATATTGAATAAATCCGCCATTCGCATGGATACAGTGCTTGAAACTGCTCCAATGACGCCTACCACATCATAAGGTGTTTGTACAAGATTGTCCAATGTTGTGTTCTCCGAACAGTTCCTATTCCTGGGTACCAGGGCCAGAGCCTGGGCAAGCCCTGTAGTTCGTGAATTGCAGTCATCCAAAATTGAATAGCCCAGAGTTATACCGTGCAGCAAGGAATCATTGGCATTGATTTGCCTAATGGCGTAAACCATCGCTTCAACGAATTGGGTCTGCACCGTGCCATGTAGTTGGTCTCCGCAGGGCCTATCAGGACTGTACTTGTGAATGTTAAAAATTCCACCTATATTGATGTCCCCACTCTTTGTGTAAATCTCTCTCGGGACACCAGGTGGCACTATATCCAACGGAACAGGGCAACACAAGATTTGTGCAGCAGTCTTACCAGCATTGACGAGCGGCATGGACAGTCCAAATGTAACGGCAATTAGTACCTTAAAAGATATCATAGTTCTCATTCTGCAGAATGTCTTTTTGATGTTGGTAATAGAAGGTAGTAACTGCGGATTCTCTCTCCTTCAGTGGGGTTACCTGCAACACAAAATGTAATAAGATAAAGAATGCATGTGTCAATTGGTACTTACAAATTGCAAAGATTTGCTACGCCTAAAAAAATGATGATGATGATTATGATGATGATGGTGATACTATTACTACTACTGCTGCTACTACTACTACTACTACTACTACTACTACTACTACTACTACTACTACTACTACTACTACTACCACCACTACTACTACTACTACTACTACTACTACTACTACTACTACTACTACTACTACTACTACGTTGTACTACTTCTACTACTACTGATACTACTACTACGTTGTACTACTACTACTACTACTACTACTACTACTACTACTACTACTACTACTACTACTACTACTACTACTACTACTACTGAAGATGATGATGATGATGATAAAGAAATGTGTGAAAAGTCTGCTGTGCGATGTAACTTCTACACTGTAAAGCCAGTACACGGTTCCTCTTCGTCTCCCCAGCTAAAGTGATAACGTGGCAACTGTCACTTCTTCGCCACGTTTGATTTACAAGGTAAATAATGTCTATGAGGAGAGTCACGCCAACGCTGGCACTAAGGCTGAGCCTGGGTTTGACATTGAAACAAGTAACTGACGTGACGATATTGCACGTACACATAGTTACAATATGTTGCCTAAACAGGAATTTGTAAGTTCGGTTATCAAATTTTATTTAATTAAAGAAATGGCCACACGTGTTATGGGAGGCTCAGACATATAAGAAGGAGAGCGTTTTTGTAAATGCATTATACACAGATAGCATTAACGATAATATGAAATGATCATGAAACTCTTAAAATAATCTCCCCCTATAATTGGGCGACAGACAATGAAAAGAAAGGCATGAAGGTCGTTTATGGGGGAATCATACCCCTGTTAGCCCCAACATGGGATTGAACTAGGGACTCAAAACGTCCAAAAACCAGGCCGGCAATCTAGCCACTGCGCCATTGAGTCTGGTCACAGATTGTCGTCAAACTTGAGGTTCATTTTTCTATGTCACACGACTGGTGGACTAAAATTACATAAGACCGCCAACCATGAATAACCTGGTACTGGATTTTGGCCAATACTCCACAATTCAATCTGGCACCATTCATTTTTAGGGAAAGTTACGATTTGGACTCACAAGGGTTAGAATATTTTTAGACTTAAAAGTCAATTGCCAAAGAATGTTGAATACTCAATTTCAAGACAACCCTATTCACCTACCATATGGAAATTCTTGTGGCAAGCACGAAAATACTTACCTTGCCAATATGTACATGCATGATGTGTTAAGTTATTCTAATTAATCTGTGCTTGATGTTAGAGGGGATAGGTGGTCGCTATGCTACTAGAGAGAGGGGATCGCTTTATCTCACTTAAAGCACTTAAAGATAAGACCATTGGTGAGTAATTAAATCTATCCTTGACATTGTCTCGGATAGCACCAGAGATCCTTGTCCTTTCTGTTAACCAGGAATTCTATGACCCCATAAATCAACACCCCAATAATCAAAGAATTAGGTAAATTATGCACCTGTCATTACTTGTTTGAAAAAATATGATTTCCGCGAGAGGAAGATATATTTCATTTATTTCGTTACTTTGACATTGGAATCAGACGTAGTCTTACTTAATAATAAAAGCAGCTGAGGAATGTTGGATAAAACCTTTCAGACGAATGCATCATATTGGTGGTACATGTAATGTAATATTAGACCATCTTTTTTTTCTGTTTTTGGAAGATTTTTTCCCCAAAATCAATGCGAGAGGGAGCTAAAAAAAGAAAAAAAGTAAAAAAAAAAAAGTGAAAAGCCGTTTATTCAAGCTTAGCCATATTTTTTTATTGTCAGAAACCCTTGTTTAGATTCTGTAGCTAGGTATGAATACAGGTATCCTTTAATATGATTGGATGGTTTGCCACAGAAATGTAAGTCTACCATGTGTTTAATCATTTTAACACCTTCAGACTTGGCCAAGAAAGTGAGAAGAGCCTCTCCACCGCAGCATCACGTTCTGCGGTCACCGCACCTACATTAACTTTAGTCTCTGCAACTTCAGTTGCGGTCACCTTAAACAGCTTGGGTACCGCAAATAGTACAGGTACCCCAAAGCGGGCAGGTACTGCAAATAGTGCAGGTACCCAGATAGGGCCCCGTTGAAAGAGGTACTGGGAGGACAGTACAATTACAGAGAAGGGGGAAGACAAGTGTTGCGGCAAGGCGCTAAAGGCCGCTGGAGGAGTAGAAGTTGTCAATGTACTAAGGATCCGTGCGCCGAAAATGTGAATGGCGGGTGCACGGACCCAAGCCCAAAGTACAGGTGGTAGGTACATGGATAGGGCACTGATCAGCACGTAGGGACGTGTGAAAGGGCAGATAGAAGGTAAATGGCTGGGAGGTGCATAAAGTAATAGTCATGTGCAGCAAGTGTGCATGCAACTGACAATACCAACGTCATAGGGAACTTAATGGAACATTTCCTTCATCAACAGATATAAATTAATACTTACACCCTTTAAACTTCACAGAGCTCAATTTTTATATGAAGGCTAGGCATTACTTACATCCATTAAATTATAGATTTTCTCGAAGAAATTCCCAACTTCACAACTGTGGAAATGTTTATTATAACTCAAAGATAAAAGATCGTTTTTAGTCAAGGCCCAACATTAAGTCATCGGCCCTTATAGCGAACGGCAATTCAGGCAGACATTCTCTCTGGGATCAGCGGATTTGACCAACAATTCATTTTAGTAAAGTAAAGTGAAATAAAAATAATGCCACAGTTGGTAAGAGTAGTTTACATTTCTAAGTACCTCACGAAGCGCTGGACAGATGGAAAGATGAAAATAGTCGCGGGCAGACGGAATCGATCCCGCGATCCCATGTCTGATAGGCAAGCGCTCTATCCATTACGCCACGGCTACTTGTGCCAATGTTACCGTTTGAAAAGAGAACTATATTAATGAAATCCCGTAACTCTATTTGGGATCGTTCCTAGCTTTCCGAGTTTAGTCTTGCCATTTACGTGACTGACAAACGGAGTAAATCTTTGAAAAGGACCTCTAGGCCACGTTTATCAATGACCCCACATATCTAAATACGGCCAGAAACTGATTAGTATCTACCTTCGTCATGCGAGCCGGTGTAATGTCCAAATCAAATATGGCGCCTGTTGTCTAACTACTCCCAAAGGCTCGGCATCATTGGAATGTCGTTCGAACCCAATAAGGAGCGCCAAAATAGCTCAAAAATTGTTTTTGATCTTTTGATCTAATGCCTTTTCAAATAAATGAACAATAATAATTATATCAATACGCCTTTACATGTCGTTAACTTTGTGGCATCGCAAGCTTCGCAATCCAATTTTGCCTGTGCTATGAACTTGCTATTCTGAGGTTCAATTAGTTACATCTGCTGCCGTTTCACTCTTGCTGCGCTACCGCCGGGTATGAACATGAGCGTCGAGAGAGCGCAGGTACTGCAAATAGTGCAGGTACCGCAAAGAGCGCGAGTACCTCGAAGAGTCTAGGCACCGCAAAGAGCACGAGTACCTCAAATAGCGCCAGTGCCGCAAATAGTGTGGGTACCTCAAAGAGCGCCAGTCCCACAAATAGCGCGGGTATCGCAAATGTTGTAGGTACCTCAAAGAGTGCGGGTGTCTCTAAGAGCGCGTAACCTCATAGAGCACGGGTACCTCAAAGAGCGCCACTGCCACAAACAGCGCCAGAGCAGCATATAGCGTGAATACCTCAAAGAATGAGGGTGTCTCAATGAGCGCCAGTGTCGCAAAGAGTGTGGGTACCTCAAATAGTGCTGGTGCATCAAAGAGCGCGGGTACCTCAAAGAGCACGGGTAGCTCATAGAGGGCGGGTACCTGAAAGAGCGCCTGAGTGCCGCATAGAGCGCAGGTGCCTCAAAGAGTGTCAGAGCATCAAAGAGCACAGGTACCTCAAAGAGCATGGGTATCTCATAGAGCACGGGTACCTGAAACAGCGCCTGAGTGCCGCAAAGAGCGCAGATGCCTCAAAGAGTGTCAGTGCTACAAAGAGCGCCAGTACCGCAGGGCGTGTGTGCCTCAAAGAGCAATGGAACCGCAGAGAGTGCCAGTACCGCAAAGAGCGCAGGTGCCTCAAAGAGTGTGGGTGCCACAAAGAGCATGGGTGGCGCAAAGAGCGCAGGTACCTCAAAGAGTGCCAGTGCCGCAAAAATAGCGGGTGCCGCAAAGAGGTCGGGTACCTCAAAGAGCACCAGGGCCACAAAGAGCACGGGTACCTCAAAGAGTGCCAGTGCCGCAAAGAGCAGGTACCCAAGTGCGGGTACCTCAAAGAATGCGGGTGCCTCAAAGAGAGCGGGTACGTCAAAGAGAGCGGGTGCCTCATTGAGCGTGGATGCCGCAAAGAGTGCTAGGGCCACAAAGAGCGTGGCTAGCTCAAAGAGCGTCAGTGCCGCAAAGAGCAGGTACCCAAGTGCGGGTACCTCAAAGAATGCGGGTGCCTCAAAGAGAGCGGGTACCTCAAAGAGTGGGGGTGCCACAAAGAGTGCCAGTGCTGCAAAGTGCACGGGTACCTTAAAGAGCACCGGTACCGCAAAGAGTGCAGGTGCCTTAAAGAGTGCGGGTACCTCAAAGAGAGGGGTGCCTCATTGAGCGTGGGTGCCGCAAAGAGCGCGGATACTGCAAAGATACTGCAGGCAGATGCCTCAAAGAGCGGAGGAACCCCAAAGAGCCCAAATGCAGGTACCACAGAGAGCGTGCATACTGCAGGCAGGTGCCTCAAAGAGCGCGGGAACCGCAAAGAGGGCTGGTACTGCTGGGTGTGTCTGTAGCTCAAAGAGTGTGGGTACCGCAGGGCGTGCGGGTACCCCACAGGTTGCTGTCAATGCAACTACCTCGACCAGGTCTGCGGTGGCTGCAAGTACAGGTAGTACTGGTATAAAGAAGAAGGGTTGTAAATCTGCCCGCACTAGTAGAAAGAAAAAGGGGGGGGGGGGTCAGTCTACTAGCTTGCCGTCAGTATCGTAGGAGGACCTCAGCCAAAGGAGATGCCATACGGATTGGCGTGGTCTCTATAAGGAATCACCCTTAGCTAGACCTCTCCCCCCCTCCCCCCTCATTCTCCTTCACCATACCCCTCCCCACTCCTGGTTAGAGAACTGAGTCCCGCTTGGTGTAGAGCTGCACTCACCTCTCACAAACTCGAGTGGCTTGAGCAATGGGGCAGGCTCGCCGAGCTCGAGCTGAAGTGTTCAACTTGTGAGCTTGTCTATGTTGGAAACACAAACGTAATAGAAAGCACCTAACACACCTTTTTATAACTGCTTATCGTAGACATGTCTTGTTTACAATCTCCAATGCATACAAGCAGTGTTGAGTGTTATACTGACCTTTGTACCTCGTCAGCAAATTTTATAATGTTGATAAATCTCCACCAGTAAGTATTCGTTTCTTAATAGCTGGGTTGGAAAATAAGTTTTTTTTTAAACTCTGCGCATCCTTGAGCTATGAGCCCACGAGTCAAAAGGGTGGTGAGCTCATGAGTTGACCTTCCTCAACAAGTGCAGCTCTAGCTAGGTGTCTAGGTCTCCGTCAAGGTCTAGGTCTGGCCGTACCTCCCTGGCAACATCCCGGGACCAGTTCTTAGACCAGGCCGAGGGTGAGGAGGAAGGGGAGGTGGAGAGGTTTGACCCTCTCAGGACCCACCCCCCTCTCTCCAACGGAAGCCACAAACTGCTAGGGAGTTCTCCTCCTAAGCCTGTGGTGACTATACCCAGTACGGGGTTGTGGGAACCCCGGCACCATGCAGGACTTCGCCCGCGCCATCTAGTGTAAAATGATAACTAAATATTGATGACCTGACTCCTATTTAGCAACTTGGAAACAATATGTATATGTTTATTTTCTTTTTTTTATATAAAGCATGCACAAATATTGCTTACAAGGAAATTCTTTCCTTTCTTTTTTTTTTCAATGAATAAAAAAAGTGGCCTTACAGCAAATAAACATACTACTACTATTAGAAGGAGAAATGTTTATCAGAGTATTTCCTACAACTCTCCTTCAAGTATTTTGTAAAGTTATTCTTAATTTCTATGTTATCGTCAAATGTAAAAAAAAATACATATCCAGACGAAACTTTCAAGAGTAAAGCCTTAACTCTTAAGCATTAATGGGTTCACATGTTACCAAAGTGACAACCCTAAAGCACTGGTGTATAAGTAAAGTACATCATCAACTCATTGCTTTTATAACTAGATCCATGATACACCTATAATTACATATGCGAAGACATATGAATACCCGGAGAGGTTACATTTATTTCGTTACCTCGAAATGAATTGGAATTAGATGCATTCATGATTGGGGCCTACCCTGATGGTCGTGTGATCTAGAGCGTTGCCACTGTCATCTTTGCAGTTTCTCACCAATGCGTGGAATACGAATCCTGGCTGGGTATGTGAGAGAAATACTAGTTATTATGGGTTTGGCGGTGGTTTTTACCAGGTTCTCCGGTTCCTCCATCAATTACAACTGATTGCTCACGACTTAGCGACAATATGTCAGAAAAGGTGACGAAAATCGAAATTCAAATTTTCGCTAGTTCTCCTCTGCAGTATTCTAACCAGTTGCGGAATAGATAACAATCAAATGCTTCAATTCAAATAAGATGATCTTTAAATGAAATTTAATCATCCATGTGTGAAACTCTAAGCTTAAGTATGCACGCATTCACCAGTTCCTAGGGGACCTTAGAACATTGAACCAAACTCGATAAGGTTCAAAATTAACTTAAGTACAAATATTGCGTGGTCCAATGGCTCACAGTCTGCTCTTGATATATTGCCTAGTCACTCTTGGCGACAACTTGCTCTCCTTATCTGGACTTCTTAGCACTGTGATTTTGAATTCTTTGGAATGTAGTTATTAATTAATATTTGCGGAGAGAACCTGGAGTCTGTTATTGAATAACTGTCACTCATGGGAAGAAAAAGCAAACACAAAACTTACCAACACTCAAGAAAAATAACCTAATTTTAACCTCAATTACTCCCTTAACCCTTATACTGCTGGTGGCTAATTTTGACAATACAAAATAATGCTAAAATCCTGAAAAATCAACGAAACCCTGGCAAATGGGTACTCATCTGAGAGTACTCAGTGAGAGCTATCCAATGAATACCAACATGACAGGGTTTAGATGGTTTTCAAAGATTTTTGCGTTCTTGTGCTTTGGGCGAATGTAGTCTCAGCATTGGATGGGTTAAAGGAAGTGGTATGACGTTCTCCAAGGCTGGGTCAGGGCTTGATACTTTCTAATCTAACCCTTTATTTGATAATGCAATTGGCAGCATTGGCCTGAAATCACCTAAAGGCTGTTTGCTCACCTCAAATAGCTATATGGGAGGGGGGATACAGGTGTCCATTGCTGTGCCCATTCATTTGGCCTTCCAGATTGCCTTCTGAATAGGGTTGAACTGAAATAAAATAATTGATATGTATTCAGCTACGACTATTTTCAATTGTAGAACACCTACAATCTCACAAAATAGCTTTAAACACCTTTTCAGTAGTCATATTGTTATTCAAACTCTGATTTCTAGCCTAAAACTGGATTTTTAGCAAATTTTGGTAAACTTTGATTGTCCCGGGCAACTGGGAGATCCATTTTTTTTCAGCACAATCAGTCTTTGTCATGTTCAAACTAATTCTAGTACCAAACGTGTTAAATGAACATTTCGGATTTAAATATATATATCATATATATTTTTTAACAGTTTATGCTATTTTCGGTTTATTTCTTCAACATAGGGGTAGGGGAAAATAAAGTCCTATAAAATCACGCTCGAACAACTAATGGAACTCATTTTTGTTTTATTAAGCACATAAGAGGTTGCTTGTAATTTAGGTATATAATATAAGGTGGTTTTGTACTCATTTGATCACTAAAAACTTAAAGTTTATAAAAACTTTCAAAGAAAGGATAGAGGTACGTTGACTAGAAGAGCTTATGAAGCAGGAGACTGAAGAACTGCGCGCCTTCTGTCTCAAGGAAGCGGTAAGTTTTAGCATTATTATTTTTATTTTTTTATTCTTTTTATCGAATTTTATCTTTAAATCTTTTTGATAATGTTTCTGCTTATATTTTTCATCAGCCGCTATTATTTCATTTTATTTTCTGTATTGATTATTTCTATCATGCTTAAGGTGATAATTTAGTTCAGCAAGATCATCACCACTAGGTGGTGTCTTTGGCTGGCCCTTAGGGCATGGATATCATAACAAAAGATTGCACATAAGTAGTAGTCACCCGTCACGAATCTCGACCTAGCCGATTTCCTATTTTGGTACGACAACGGGAACAAAGGACCGAGGGCTTAATGGCCCCTTTGGGCCCTCCGTGTTAAATTGGTCCCAAACAACACGGGTTTCTGCTTCGACCATAAGCAGATTACTTCGAGATAGGCCATTTTGACCGATATTTTCATCTCATTTTTGGGCTGAATGTGACTAACGATACGTTTTTCGAAGCCATTGTTTTAGAATATGACAGATATGCATCCCCTCTAGGTGCAAGGTCATGTCATATGTACCTCGTATTATGACAGGACCTAAAAATCAGCATTAACTACGTAAACCACGGGCTGTTAGTAATCTTGAGGCATATGGGAATTATTTAGAATATGACAGATATGCATCCCCTCTAGGTGCAAGGTCATGTCATATGTACCTCGTATTATGACAGGACCTAAAAATCAGCATTAACTACGTAAACCACGTGCTGTTAGTAATCTTGAGGCATATGGGAATTATTTAGAATATGACAGATATGCATCCCTTCTAGGTGCAAGGTCATGTCATAAGTACCTCGTATTATGACATGGATCAGTGTATTTTTCCTGCTCTCTCTCTCTCTCTCTCTCTCTCTCTCTCTCTCTCTCTCTCTCTCTCTCTGTTTCTATCTGTCTATGTACATTGGTCTCCTGGCCTCTCTGTCTTTTTCTTTTGGTCTATTGTTCTCTCGGTCTCTCTGCCTAGTAATAATTTTAGGATATTTCCCAGTTGCATTGTATAAAATTACTTAAAAGTATATAGTTAATAGGTATCACTATGTGTACGTGATTGCATCGCTGCCCGTCCCGTTTCCAAAGAAAAGAAACTTTTGGTGCAGTTCCTGGTTCGAATGCTGACGGAATGTTATTTTTATTTTTTTATTCTTTTTATCGAATTTTATCTTTAAATCTTTTTGATAATGTTTCTGCTTATATTTTTCATCAGCCGCTATTATTTCATTTTATTTTGTGTATTGATTATTTTTATCATGCTTAAGGTGATAATTTAGTTCAGCAAGATCATCACCACTAGGTGGTGTCTTTGGCTGGCCCTTAGGGCATGGATATCATAACAAAAGATTGCACATAAGTAGTAGTCACCCGTCACGAATCTCGACCTAGCCGATTTCCTATTTTGGTACGACAACGGGAACAAAGGACCGAGGGCTTAATGGCCCCTTTGGGCCCTCCGTGTTAAATTGGTCCCAAACAACACGGGTTTCTGCTTCGACCATAAGCAGATTACTTCGAGATAGGCCATTTTGACCGATATTTTCATCTCATTTTTGGGCTGAATGTGACTAACGATACGTTTTTCGAAGCCATTGTTTTAGAATATGACAGATATGCATCCCCTCTAGGTGCAAGGTCATGTCATATGTACCTCGTATTATGACAGGACCTAAAAATCAGCATTAACTACGTAAACCACGGGCTGTTAGTAATCTTGAGGCATATGGGAATTATTTAGAATATGACAGATATGCATCCCCTCTAGGTGCAAGGTCATGTCATATGTACCTCGTATTATGACAGGACCTAAAAATCAGCATTAACTACGTAAACCACGTGCTGTTAGTAATCTTGAGGCATATGGGAATTATTTAGAATATGACAGATATGCATCCCTTCTAGGTGCAAGGTCATGTCATAAGTACCTCGTATTATGACATGGATCAGTGTATTTTTCCTGCTCTCTCTCTCTCTCTCTCTCTCTCTCTCTCTCTCTCTCTCTCTCTCTCTGTTTCTATCTGTCTATGTACATTGGTCTCCTGGCCTCTCTGTCTTTTTCTTTTGGTCTATTGTTCTCTCGGTCTCTCTGCCTAGTAATAATTTTAGGATATTTCCCAGTTGCATTGTATAAAATTACTTAAAAGTATATAGTTAATAGGTATCACTATGTGTACGTGATTGCATCGCTGCCCGTCCCGTTTCCAAAGAAAAGAAACTTTTGGTGCAGTTCCTGGTTCGAATGCTGACGGAATGTTATTTTTATTTTTTTATTCTTTTTATCGAATTTTATCTTTAAATCTTTTTGATAATGTTTCTGCTTATATTTTTCATCAGCCGCTATTATTTCATTTTATTTTGTGTATTGATTATTTTTATCATGCTTAAGGTGATAATTTAGTTCAGCAAGATCATCACCACTAGGTGGTGTCTTTGGCTGGCCCTTAGGGCATGGATATCATAACAAAAGATTGCACATAAGTAGTAGTCACCCGTCACGAATCTCGACCTAGCCGATTTCCTATTTTGGTACGACAACGGGAACAAAGGACCGAGGGCTTAATGGCCCCTTTGGGCCCTCCGTGTTAAATTGGTCCCAAACAACACGGGTTTCTGCTTCGACCATAAGCAGATTACTTCGAGATAGGCCATTTTGACCGATATTTTCATCTCATTTTTGGGCTGAATGTGACTAACGATACGTTTTTCGAAGCCATTGTTTTAGAATATGACAGATATGCATCCCCTCTAGGTGCAAGGTCATGTCATATGTACCTCGTATTATGACAGGACCTAAAAATCAGCATTAACTACGTAAACCACGGGCTGTTAGTAATCTTGAGGCATATGGGAATTATTTAGAATATGACAGATATGCATCCCCTCTAGGTGCAAGGTCATGTCATATGTACCTCGTATTATGACAGGACCTAAAAATCAGCATTAACTACGTAAACCACGTGCTGTTAGTAATCTTGAGGCATATGGGAATTATTTAGAATATGACAGATATGCATCCCTTCTAGGTGCAAGGTCATGTCATAAGTACCTCGTATTATGACATGGATCAGTGTATTTTTCCTGCTCTCTCTCTCTCTCTCTCTCTCTCTCTCTCTCTCTCTCTCTCTCTCTCTCTGTTTCTATCTGTCTATGTACATTGGTCTCCTGGCCTCTCTGT
Organism: Maea johnstoni; assembly: GCA_963942565.1. Lineage (NCBI taxonomy): Eukaryota > Metazoa > Annelida > Polychaeta > Spionida > Magelonidae > Maea > Maea johnstoni. The sequence continues at coordinate 1,523,745 of OZ012688.1, read as the reverse complement.
CTTTTTCTTTTGGTCTATTGTTCTCTCGGTCTCTCTGCCTAGTAATAATTTTAGGATATTTCCCAGTTGCATTGTATAAAATTACTTAAAAGTATATAGTTAATAGGTATCACTATGTGTACGTGATTGCATCGCTGCCCGTCCCGTTTCCAAAGAAAAGAAACTTTTGGTGCAGTTCCTGGTTCGAATGCTGACGGAATGTTATTTTTATTTTTTTATTCTTTTTATCGAATTTTATCTTTAAATCTTTTTGATAATGTTTCTGCTTATATTTTTCATCAGCCGCTATTATTTCATTTTATTTTGTGTATTGATTATTTTTATCATGCTTAAGGTGATAATTTAGTTCAGCAAGATCATCACCACTAGGTGGTGTCTTTGGCTGGCCCTTAGGGCATGGATATCATAACAAAAGATTGCACATAAGTAGTAGTCACCCGTCACGAATCTCGACCTAGCCGATTTCCTATTTTGGTACGACAACGGGAACAAAGGACCGAGGGCTTAATGGCCCCTTTGGGCCCTCCGTGTTAAATTGGTCCCAAACAACACGGGTTTCTGCTTCGACCATAAGCAGATTACTTCGAGATAGGCCATTTTGACCGATATTTTCATCTCATTTTTGGGCTGAATGTGACTAACGATACGTTTTTCGAAGCCATTGTTTTAGAATATGACAGATATGCATCCCCTCTAGGTGCAAGGTCATGTCATATGTACCTCGTATTATGACAGGACCTAAAAATCAGCATTAACTACGTAAACCACGTGCTGTTAGTAATCTTGAGGCATATGGGAATTATTTAGAATATGACAGATATGCATCCCTTCTAGGTGCAAGGTCATGTCATAAGTACCTCGTATTATGACATGGATCAGTCTAGTTTTCCTGCTCTCTCTCTCTCTCTCTCTCTCTCTCTCTCTCTCTCTCTCTCTCTCTCTGTTTCTATCTGTCTATGTACATTGGTCTCCTGGCCTCTCTGTCTTTTTCTTTTGGTCTATTGTTCTCTCGGTCTCTCTGCCTAGTAATAATTTTAGGATATTTCCCAGTTGCATTGTATAAAATTACTTAAAAGTTTATAGCTAATAGGTATCACAATGTGTACGTGCTTGCATCGCTGCCCGTCCCGTTTCCAAAGAAAAGAAACTTTTTGGTGCAGTTCCTGGTTCGAATGCTGACGGAATGTTATTTTTATTTTTTTATTCTTTTTATCAAATTTTATCTTTAAATCTTTTTGATAAAGTTTCTGCTTATATTTTTCATCAGCCGCTATTATTTCATTTTATTTTGTGTATTGATTATTTCTATCATGCTTAAGGTGATAATTTAGTTCAGCAAGATCATCACCACTAGGTGCTGTCTTTGGCTGGCCCTTAGGGCATGGATATCATAACAAAAGATTGCACATAAGTAGTAGTCACCCGTCACGAATCTCGACCTAGCCGATTTCCTATTTTGGTACGACCACGGGAACAAAGGACCGAGGGCTTAATGGCCCCTTTTGGCCCTCCGTGTTAAATTGGTCCCAAACAACACGGGTTTCTGCTTCGACCATAAGCAGATTACTTCGAGATAGGCCATTTTGACCGATATTTTCATCTCATTTTTGGGCTGAATGTGACTAACGATACGTTTTTCGAAGCCATTGTTTTAGAATATGACAGATATGCATCCCCTCTAGGTGCAAGGTCATGTCATATGTACCTCGTATTATGACAGGACCTAAAAATCAGCATTAACTACGTAAACCACGGGCTGTTAGTAATCTTGAGGCATATGGGAATTATTTAGAATATGACAGATATGCATCCCCTCTAGGTGCAAGGTCATGTCATAAGTACCTCGTATTTAGTTCGAGCAACTCTAACAGTGGCACCGGCCGATGTTTACTATATGCTATGTCTATAGGCCTACACCAACGTTAGAGTTCTAAGCATTTAAAAAAGTGAACTTGCGCCAAGAAAACTGGGCGCTCATATTTATAACCTGAAACACCCCCCAAAACCAGTCACGTTCGTATCCTACCTTATTTCTTTGTATAGTTACATCTTTATTTGATAAAAATCCGTTGCCTGGTGCCTCTATGGCACACTTGTAAAGTTAAGGCGGTCAGAATTGTGGAGTTCATGTCGGCATGGCTGACGTCAGGGACGTTTAATATGCACGCATGCGTAGAATCCCCAGCTTCTATACTAAGCGAGCAGTGGACGTGTGCGGGTGAGATGCACAACGTGATTAACAAGTATCGATGGTTGATGCAAGGCATCATGGGTTTCCAGCTGGGTCGTTGATCATCTATAATTTTTAGTCTGGAAAATTACAAAGTGAAATGAATAAAATAATATGGTGTGCTCTATGTCAACTGGACGCGATGTTAAACCATAGGCGCCTAGAGGCTGGAAAAGTGAAACGGCCGCAAATGTAACAATCTGAACACACCCAGTGATGTTCTTACTAGTATGGAAAATTTACGGGAGAAATCGGAGAGGCCGAAAATAAGTATGAGTGGAATTTCGTAGAAAAAATCAACTTACAATATATACTTTTTAGTGTTACCGCTAGATATATATTTTTTTTTACCTAGTTCCCTTTCTCTCACTCCACATCCTGCTGTATATAGTTCAGTGTACTAACAATACTCAGTGAGCATAGGATAATCCTGCTATGTTAGAGGCAGAAACCTTCACACAATCTGAAGATATTTCTGATTCAAACTTGATAAATAAGTAAATGCCAATTATAATATTCATTTCACAAGTCCTCATGAAATGAAAATGAAATCAGCAGAAATAAAAAAAAATGTAAAAGAAATCAGGGGAGCAATAATAAAAGCCATATACTGTAGAATAGGTATATATCGCACTACAAAAATTTAGCGAAAAGCTGATTTTTTTTGGTTTTTCGCGTGTACTTTATTTCACGAGAGAGCGAGTATTAAAGCGCCACCTATTGAATCAAACAATAATAAAAAAAATGTAGAAATTTGCCGGCCATAACCTGGCACAAGTTTCCTCAAATATGGACAGGTAAATATGCGAATTATAATATGATACCTTGGTGACTTATTCATAAGTTACCAATGTATTCATATTATAATGAATTTGTGAAGTTAGTGCATGTGTTTGTCATCGTTCAGCCTCGGATCGGCTACGAGTGTGAATCACGTTATGCCGGTATCAAAAGTTACCGTTTACTCGCCAACTGCAAATTGAACTTGCAAACCCGTAAATTTGCAAACATTCAATTTGCAACAGGAACAATATCACAGTCGTTTCATCATGTATATTATTCTAGAATTATCAACATACACATATGTGTATATTGATAATTGATCAGTTGTTTCTATCGCAACAGCCGTCTCCATTTGTATCGTACAATCACGGCGGCCATCTTGCTTCTCGTAAGAACTCTATACTCGGCATAGGTATTCCTAAAATTCGACAGGTAAGTATGCTAATTATGATATGATACATTGGTAACTTATTCATGAGTTACCAATGTATCATACTATAATAGTTTTGTGAAGTTATTGAACGTATTTTTCTTCATTTCAGCCTCGACCGTCTAGACTGAAATTCACCGATCGACGCGCCATCACCTCTAGTGGTGGATAGCGTAACTAAGTCCACAATAGATCGCGTGCAATAAGATCGCGAGTGCGATACCAGTTCGCGTATTCGGGAAATATACGCACTCGCGAACTTTGCCTGTTCTACAGTAATTAATGACTCTGGCCCTCGGCCTAACCAGGATGCCTACAGGTACGCATGGAATACCCATGATATTGGAAAATTTACTATGAATATTGGTTATTTTTTAATGATTGGGAATATTCATAAATCATTTTTCATCATCCATGAACAATTTTTCAATATTCACATTTCATTTTCCATTATTTGTATTATATTTTCAGTCTTCATAATACAAGGTATTTATGAATACTGAAAAAGAATTATGAAAATTAAAAAAATATTTATGAATATTGGAAATGATTTACAGATATTGAAAAATGGACTAAGAATATTGAAATAACAATTATAAATATTGGAAAATAATCATGGATTTCCAAAGTTCCTATTTTTTTCAAAATTCATAATTATTCTTCAATATTGAAAAATAATCATGAATATTGAAAAATGAGTTATGAATATTGGAAAAAGAATTATGAACATTGCAATGTATCTTATAATGGAATTTTGTCATATGCGTCTTTATCGCTTTCAAATGGCAAAAGAAAGTACTTGGTAAAGAAATATTAAATGGGTTATTAAACCGACTGTAATGGGAAGAGGAAAGGGGATGTCTGTTTGTGGTATCACGCATGATTGTTTCTAATCATATCCTGTCATTTTTTTTCGTTTGGCAATTCTTTTAATGGTACAAAAATCAGAGCATTTAGATATCCATACAACCACACACGTATTAACCTATACTATGTATCAATAGTTCAAAAAGCTTGGCAGACCGATAGACCATTAATAAATAAGATATTAAGCCGGCTGTTATGAATATATGGGGGTAGTGTCAATTTATGAATGCACTCATAATTAACTATTTTCGAAGATGAAGTATGGCATTTGCATTCGTCCTAGTTAGATTTATTCTGGTCAACGACATTCTTCGTGATTTTTGGTCATTCAGTATCATTTGATTTATGTACTTGTCCGATATCGTCTAAGCTAAGCGTATTCTCGAAGGTAAGGGTAGTGCAGGAAACACAGACATGTGCATATTTGTGCATGGCTATAGTAGTTTCTGAAGCATTGTACTATTTCGTTACCATTTGCTTTTGGTTGGTCTGCCAATCAGGGATATACTTAATCACGGATTCTGGAGTAATTTACCAACCTGCCCATTGCACACATTAGCATTACCCCCACTATGTGTTGAATATATCATTAGAGTACTCAAGCTTGAGTCTCTTGACACTCAAAGTGCCATTTGTTAGTTGGAATATGTCACTCCTTCACCGTAAAGGTGGTAGCATGCAAGTTGCTTGGAAGGTAGCCCTAAGACCCAGTTTAGGGTCTCGCGACCGTCGACGCGCTCTATTGCTCCTTTGACGTAACTTGTCAATAGCAGTAATGCTACTTGTAACCATCATTGCAGCACATTAATATGCTTGACGATGATCAACTTTTCACTTTTGCAAGTTAATTGATCTAATAAAAGTATTCAACTATAACTCTTTGAAGAACATAAACAATTTAGAATATTTCTATTCAAAGAAAGCTTCTTTATTTTTGTCTTTTTTATTTGAAATTCGTTCTCTTTACACATCCGTAGGTGTTTCCCTGCCTTAGTTTATAGCTGCTCATGAACATGCCCGAAGTCCCGACCGAATATTCGGAAGCCATGTGGGAAAAGAATTGACAGCGAAAGTATTGAAACTAATCTATTTCTAACACTCGCCTGTTAGGGTATCAACTTACTTTGATGATGTAGCTTTTTTGCAATTAAAATTGTGCCAAGACCATAATTCTCCACTCAAAATGGCTACTCATTTCCGCTGTCTCCTTGAAGACTTCCGGTTGCAAACCAAAGAGAAACTGGGTCGTGAGCGACCCAGCAATAAAATGCACAAAAGTGCAGAACTATAGTAAAGGATGGAAAATCTTTAAAAAAATGTTGTGCCAAACCTGAAATATGCTTTATTAATCACGTTGTGCATCTCATCCGCACACGTCCACTGCTCGCTTAGTATAGAAGCTGGGGATTCTACGCATGCGTGCATATTAAACGTCCCTGACGTCAGCCATGCCGACATGAACTCCACAATTCTGACCGCCTTAACTTTACAAGTGTGCCATAGAGGCACCAGGCAACGGATTTTTATCAAATAAAGATGTAACTATACAAAGAAATAAGGTAGGATACGAACGTGACTGGTTTTGGGGGGTGTTTCAGGTTATAAATATGAGCGCCCAGTTTTCTTGGCGCAAGTTCACTTTTTTAAATGCTTAGAACTCTAACGTTGGTGTAGGCCTATAGACATAGCATATAGTAAACATCGGCCGGTACCACTGTTAGAGTTGCTCGAACTACCTCGTATTATGACATAGATAAGTCTATTTTTCCTGCTCTCTCTCTCTCTCTCTCTCTCTCTCTCTCTCTCTCTCTCTCTCTCTCTCTCTACCTGTTTCTATCTGTCTATGTACATTGGTCTCCTGGCCTCTCTGTCTTTTTTCTTTTGGTCTATTGTTCTCTCGGTCTCTCTGCCTAGTAATAATTTTAGGATATTTCCCAGTTGCATTGTATAAAATTACTTAAAAGTATATAGCTAATAGGTATCACTATGTGTACGTGCTTGCATCGCTGCCCGTCCCGTTTCCAAAGCAAAGAAACTTTTGGTGCAGTTCCTGGTTTGAATGCTGACGGAATGTTATTTTTATTTTTTTATTCTTTTTATCAAATTTTATCTTTAAATCTTTTTGATAAAGTTTCTGCTTATATTTTTCATCAGCCGCTATTATTTCATTTTATTTTGTGTATTGATTATTTCTATCATGCTTAAGGTGATAATTTAGTTCAGCAAGATCATCACCACTAGGTGGTGTCTTTGGCTGGCCCTTAGGGCATGGATATCATAACAAAAGATTGCACATAAGTAGTAGTCACCCGTCACGAATCTCGACCTAGCCGATTTCCTATTTTGGTACGACAACGGGAACAAAGGACCGAGGGCTTAATGGCCCCTTTGGGCCCTCCGTGTTAAATTGGTCCCAAACAACACGGGTTTCTGCTTCGACCATAAGCAGATTACTTCGAGATAGGCCATTTTGACCGATATTTTCATCTCATTTTTGGGCTGAATGTGACTAACGATACGTTTTTCGAAGCCATTGTTTTAGAATATGACAGATATGCATCCCCTCTAGGTGCAAGGTCATGTCATATGTACCTCGTATTATGACAGGACCTAAAAATCAGCATTAACTACGTAAACCACGTGCTGTTAGTAATCTTGAGGCATATGGGAATTATTTAGAATATGACAGATATGCATCCCCTCTAGGTGCAAGGTCATGTCATAAGTACCTCGTATTATGACATAGATAAGTCTATTTTTCCTGCTCTCTCTCTCTCTCTCTCTCTCTCTCTCTCTCTCTCTCTCTCTCTCTGTTTCTATCTGTCTATGTACATTGGTCTCCTGGCCTCTCTGTCTTTTTCTTTTGGTCTTGTTCTCTCGGTCTCTCTGCCTAGTAATAATTTTAGGATATTTCCCAGTTGCATTGTATAAAATTACTTAAAAGTATATAGCTAATAGGTATCACTATGTGTACGTGCTTGCATCGCTGCCCGTCCCGTTTCCAAAGAAAAGAAACTTTTGGTGCAGTTCCTGGTTCGAATGCTGACGGAATGTTATTTTTATTTTTTTATTCTTTTTATCAAATTTTATCTTTAAATCTTTTTGATAAAGTTTCTGCTTATATTTTTCATCAGCCGCTATTATTTCATTTTATTTTGTGTATTGATTATTTCTATCATGCTTAAGGTGATAATTTAGTTCAGCAAGATCATCACCACTAGGTGGTGTCTTTGGCTGGCCCTTAGGGCATGGATATCATAACAAAAGATTGCACATAAGTAGTAGTCACCCGTCACGAATCTCGACCTAGCCGATTTCCTATTTTGGTACGACAACGGGAACAAAGGACCGTGGGCTTAATGGCCCCTTTGGGCCCTCCATGTTAAATTGGTCCCAAACAACACGGGTTTCTGCTTCGACCATAAGCAGATTACTTCGAGATAGGCCATTTTGACCGATATTTTCATCTCATTTTTGGGCTGAATGTGACTGACGATACGTTTTTCGAAGCCATTGTTTTAGAATATGACAGATATGCATCCCCTCTAGGTGCAAGGTCATGTCATATGTACCTCGTATTATGACAGGATCTAAAAATCAGCATTAACTACGTAAACCACGGGCTGTGAGTAATCTTGAGGCATATGGGAATTATTTAGAATATGGCAGATATGCATCCCCTCTAGGTGCAAGGTCATGTCATAAGTACCTCGTATTATGACATAGATAAGTCTATTTTTCCTGCTCTCTCTCTCTCTCTCTCTCTCTCTCTCTCTCTGTTTCTATCTGTCTATGAACATTGGTCTCCTGGCCTCTCTGTCTTTTTCTTTTGGTCTATTGTTCTCTCGGTCTCTCTGCCTAGTAATAATTTTAGGATATTTCCCAGTTGCATTGTATAAAATTACTTAAAAGTATATAGCTAATAGGTATCACTATGTGTACATGCTTGCATCGCTGCCCGTCCCGTTTCCAAATAAAAGAAACTTTTGGTGCAGTTCCTGGTTCGAATGCTGACGGAATGTTATTTTTATTTTTTTATTCTTTTTATCGAATTTTATCTTTAAATCTTTTTGATAATGTTTCTGCTTATATTTTTCATCAGCCGCTATTATTTCATTTTATTTTGTGTATTGATTATTTCTATCATGCTTAAGGTGATAATTTAGTTCAGCAAGATCATCACCACTAGGTGGTGTCTTTGGCTGGCCCTTAGGGCATGGATATCATAACAAAAGATTGCACATAAGTAGTAGTCACCCATCACGAATCTCGACCTAGCCGATTTCCTATTTTGGTACGACAACGGGAACAAAGGACCGAGGGCTTAATGGCCCCTTTGGGCCCTCCGTGTTAAATTGGTCCCAAACAACACGGGTTTCTGCTTCGACCATAAGCAGATTACTTCGAGATAGGCCATTTTGACCGATATTTTCATCTCATTTTTGGGCTGAATGTGACTGACGATACGTTTTTCGAAGCCATTGTTTTAGAATATGACAGATATGCATCCCCTCTAGGTGCAAGGTCATGTCATATGTACCTCGTATTATGACAGGATCTAAAAATCAGCATTAACTACGTAAACCACGGGCTGTGAGTAATCTTGAGGCATATGGGAATTATTTAGAATATGACAGATATGCATCCCCTCTAGGTGCAAGGTCATGTCATAAGTACCTCGTATTATGACATAGATAAGTCTATTTTTCCTGCTCTCTCTCTCTCTCTCTCTCTCTCTCTCTCTCTCTCTCTCTCTCTCTCTCTCTGTTTCTATCTGTCTATGTACATTGGTCTCCTGGCCTCTCTGTCTTTTTCTTTTGGTCTATTGTTCTCTCGGTCTCTCTGCCTAGTAATAATTTTAGGATATTTCCCAGTTGCATTGTATAAAATTACTTAAAAGTATATAGCTAATAGGTATCACTATGTGTACGTGCTTGCATCGCTGCCCGTCCCGTTTCCAAAGAAAAGAAACTTTTGGTGCAGTTCCTGGTTCGAATGCTGACGGAATGTTGTCTTTATTTTTTTATTCTTTTTATCAAATTTTATCTTTAAATCTTTTTGATAAAGTTTCTGCTTATATTTTTCATCAGCCGCTATTATTTCATTTTATTTTGTGTATTGATTATTTCTATCATGCTTAAGGTGATAATTTAGTTCAGCAAGATCATCACCACTAGGTGGTGTCTTTGGCTGGCCCTTAGGGCATGGATATCATAACAAAAGATTGCACATAAGTAGTAGTCACCCGTCACGAATCTCGACCTAGCCTATTCCCTATTTTGGTACGACAACGGGAACAAAGGACCGAGGGCTTAATGGCCCCTTTGGGCCCTCCGTGTTAAATTGGTCCCAAACAACACGGGTTTCTGCTTCGACCATAAGCAGATTACTTCGAGATAGGCCATTTTGACCGATATTTTCATCTCATTTTTGGGCTGAATGTGACTAACGATACGTTTTTCGAAGCCATTGTTTTAGAATATGACAGATATGCATCCCCTCTTGGTGCAAGGTCATGTCATATGTACCTCGTATTATGACAGGACCTAAAAATCAGCATTAACTACGTAAACCACGTGCTGTTAGTAATCTTGAGGCATATGGGAATTATTTAGAATATGACAGATATGCATCCCTTCTAGGTGCAAGGTCATGTCATAAGTACCTCGTATTATGACATGGATCAGTCTATTTTTCCTGCTATCTCTCTCTCTCTCTCTCTCTCTCTCTCTCTCTCTCTCTCTCTCTCTCTCTCTCTCTCTCTCTGTTTCTATCTGTCTATGTACATTGGTCTCCTGGCCTCTCTGTCTTTTTCTTTTGGTCTATTGTTCTCTCGGTCTCTCTGCCTAGTAATAATTTTAGGATATTTCCCAGTTGCATTGTATAAAATTACTTAAAAGTATATAGCTAATAGGTATCACTATGTGTACGTGCTTGCATCGCTGCCCGTCCCGTTTCCAAAGAAAAGAAACTTTTGGTGCAGTTCCTGGTTCGAATGCTGACGGAATGTTATTTTTATTTTTTTATTCTTTTTATCAAATTTTATCTTTAAATCTTTTTGTTAAAGTTTCTGCTTATATTTTTCATCAGCCGCTATTATTTCATTTTATTTTGTGTATTGATTATTTCTATCATGCTTAAGGTGATAATTTAGTTCAGCAAGATCATCACCACTAGGTGGTGTCTTTGGCTGGCCCTTAGGGCATGGATATCATAACAAAAGATTGCACATAAGTAGTAGTCACCCGTCACGAATCTCGACCTAGCCGATTTCCTATTTTGGTACGACAACGGGAACAAAGGACCGAGGGCTTAATGGCCCCTTTGGGCCCTCCGTGTTAAATTGGTCCCAAACAACACGGGTTTCTGCTTCGACCATAAGCAGATTACTTCGAGATAGGCCATTTTGACCGATATTTTCATCTCATTTTTGGGCTGAATGTGACTAACGATACGTTTTTCGAAGCCATTGTTTTAGAATATGACAGATATGCATCCCCTCTAGGTGCAAGGTCATGTCTTATGTACCTCGTATTATGACAGGACCTAAAAATCAGCATTAACTACGTAAACCACGTGCTGTTAGTAATCTTGAGGCATATGGGAATTATTTAGAATATGACAGATATGCATCCCTTCTAGGTGCAAGGTCATGTCATAAGTACCTCGTATTATGACATGGATCAGTCTATTTTTCCTGCTCTCTCTCTCTCTCTCTCTCTCTCTCTCTCTCTCTCTCTCTCTCTCTCTGTTTCTATCTGTCTATGTACATTGGTCTCCTGGCCTCTCTGTCTTTTTCTTTTGGTCTATTGTTCTCTCGGTCTCTCTGCCTAGTAATAATTTTAGGATATTTCCCAGTTGCATTGTATAAAATTACTTAAAAGTATATAGCTAATAGGTATAACTATGTGTACGTGCTTGCATCGCTGCCCGTCCCGTTTCCAAAGAAAAGAAACTTTTGGTGCAGTTCCTGGTTCGAATGCTGACGGAATGTTATTTTTATTTTTTTATTCTTTTTATCAAATTTTATCTTTAAATCTTTTTGATAAAGTTTCTGCTTATATTTTTCATCAGCGGCTATTATTTCATTTTATTTTGTGTATTGATTATTTCTATCATGCTTAAGGTGATAATTTAGTTCAGCAAGATCATCACCACTAGGTGCTGTCTTTGGCTGGCCCTTAGGGCATGGATATCATAACAAAAGATTGCACATAAGTAGTAGTCACCCGTCACGAATCTCGACCTAGCCGATTTCCTATTTTGGTACGACAACGGGAACAAAGGACCGAGGGCTTAATGGCCCCTTTGGGCCCTCCGTGTTAAATTGGTCCCAAACAACACGGGTTTCTGCTTCGACCATAAGCAGATTACTTCAAGATAGGCCATTTTGACCGATATTTTCATCTCATTTTTGGGCTGAATGTGACTAACGATACGTTTTTCGAAGCCATTGTTTTAGAATATGACAGATATGCATCCCCTCTAGGTGCAAGGTCATGTCTTATGTACCTCGTATTATGACAGGACCTAAAAATCAGCATTAACTACGTAAACCACGTGCTGTTAGTAATCTTGAGGCATATGGGAATTATTTAGAATATGACAGATATGCATCCCTTCTAGGTGCAAGGTCATGTCATAAGTACCTCGTATTATGACATGGATCAGTCTATTTTTCCTGCTCTCTCTCTCTCTCTCTCTCTCTCTCTCTCTCTCTCTCTCTCTCTCTGTTTCTATCTGTCTATGTACATTGGTCTCCTGGCCTCTCTGTCTTTTTCTTTTGGTCTATTGTTCTCTCGGTCTCTCTGCCTAGTAATAATTTTAGGATATTTCCCAGTTGCATTGTATAAAATTACTTAAAAGTATATAGCTAATAGGTATCACTATGTGTACGTGCTTGCATCGCTGCCCGTCCCGTTTCCAAAGAAAAGAAACTTTTGGTGCAGTTCCTGGTTCGAATGCTGACGGAATGTTATTTATATTTTTTTATTCTTTTTATCAAATTTTATCTTTAAATCTTTTTGATAAAGTTTCTGCTTATATTTTTCATCAGCCGCTATTATTTCATTTTATTTTGTGTATTGATTATTTCTATCATGCTTAAGGTGATAATTTAGTTCAGCAAGATCATCACCACTAGGTGCTGTCTTTGGCTGGCCCTTAGGGCATGGATATCATAACAAAAGATTGCACATAAGTAGTAGTCACCCGTCACGAATCTCGACCTAGCCGATTTCCTATTTTGGTACGACAACGGGAACAAAGGACCGAGGGCTTAATGGCCCCTTTGGGCCCTCCGTGTTAAATTGGTCCCAAACAACACGGGTTTCTGCTTCGACCATAAGCAGATTACTTCGAGATAGGCCATTTTGACCGATATTTTCATCTCATTTTTGGGCTGAATGTGACTAACGATACGTTTTTCGAAGCCATTGTTTTAGAATATGACAGATATGCATCCCCTCTAGGTGCAAGGTCATGTCATATGTACCTCGTATTATGACAGGACCTAAAAATCAGCATTAACTACGTAATCCACGTGCTGTTAGTAATCTTGAGGCATATGGGAATTATTTAGAATATGACAGATATGCATCCCTTCTAGGTGCAATGTCATGTCATAAGTACCTCGTATTATGACATGGATCAGTCTATTTTTCCTGCTCTCTCTCTCTCTCTCTCTCTCTCTCTCTCTCTCTCTGTTTCTATCTGTCTATGTACATTGGTCTCCTGGCCTCTCTGTCTTTTTCTTTTGGTCTATTGTTCTCTCGGTCTCTCTGCCTAGTAATAATTTTAGGATATTTCTCAGTTGCATTGTATAAAATTACTTAAAAGTATATAGCTAATAGGTATCACTATGTGTACGTGCTTGCATCGCTGCCCGTCCCGTTTCCAAAGAAAAGAAACTTTTGGTGCAGTTCCTGGTTCGAATGCTGACGGAATGTTATTTTTATTTTTTTATTCTTTTTATCAAATTTTATCTTTAAATCTTTTTGATAAAGTTTCTGCTTATATTTTTCATCAGCCGCTATTATTTCATTTTATTTTGTGTATTGATTATTTCTATCATGCTTAAGGTGATAATTTAGTTCAGCAAGATCATCACCACTAGGTGGTGTCTTTGGCTGGCCCTTAGGGCATGGATATCATAACAAAAGATTGCACATAAGTAGTAGTCACCCGTCACGAATCTCGACCTAGCCGATTTCCTATTTTGGTACGACAACGGGAACAAAGGACCGAGGGCTTAATGGCCCCTTTGGGCCCTCCGTGTTAAATTGGTCCCAAACAACACGGGTTTCTGCTTCGACCATAAGCAGATTACTTCGAGATAGGCCATTTTGACCGATATTTTCATCTCATTTTTGGGCTGAATGTGACTAACGATACGTTTTTCGAAGCCATTGTTTTAGAATATGACAGATATGCATCCCCTCTAGGTGCAAGGTCATGTCATATGTACCTCGTATTATGACAGGACCTAAAAATCAGCATTAACTACGTAATCCACGTGCTGTTAGTAATCTTGAGGCATATGGGAATTATTTAGAATATGACAGATATGCATCCCTTCTAGGTGCAATGTCATGTCATAAGTACCTCGTATTATGACATGGATCAGTCTATTTTTCCTGCTCTCTCTCTCTCTCTCTCTCTCTCTCTCTCTCTCTCTCTCTCTCTCTCTCTCTCTGTTTCTATCTGTCTATGTACATTGGTCTCCTGGCCTCTCTGTCTTTTTCTTTTGGTCTATTGTTCTCTCGGTCTCTCTGCCTAGTAATAATTTTAGGATATTTCTCAGTTGCATTGTATAAAATTACTTAAAAGTATATAGCTAATAGGTATCACTATGTGTACGTGCTTGCATCGCTGCCCGTCCCGTTTCCAAAGAAAAGAAACTTTTGGTGCAGTTCCTGGTTCGAATGCTGACGGAATGTTATTTTTATTTTTTTATTCTTTTTATCAAATTTTATCTTTAAATCTTTTTGATAAAGTTTCTGCTTATATTTTTCATCAGCCGCTATTATTTCATTTTATTTTGTGTATTGATTATTTCTATCATGCTTAAGGTGATAATTTAGTTCAGCAAGATCATCACCACTAGGTGGTGTCTTTGGCTGGCCCTTAGGGCATGGATATCATAACAAAAGATTGCACATAAGTAGTAGTCACCCGTCACGAATCTCGACCTAGCCGATTTCCTATTTTGGTACGACAACGGGAACAAAGGACCGAGGGCTTAATGGCCCCTTTGGGCCCTCCGTGTTAAATTGGTCCCAAACAACACGGGTTTCTGCTTCGACCATAAGCAGATTACTTCGAGATAGGCCATTTTGACCGATATTTTCATCTCATTTTTGGGCTGAATGTGACTAACGATACGTTTTTCGAAGCCATTGTTTTAGAATATGACAGATATGCATCCCCTCTAGGTGCAAGGTCATGTCTTATGTACCTCGTATTATGACAGGACCTAAAAATCAGCATTAACTACGTAAACCACGTGCTGTTAGTAATCTTGAGGCATATGGGAATTATTTAGAATATGACAGATATGCATCCCCTCTAGGTGCAAGGTCATGTCAGAAGTACCTCGTATTATGACATAGATAAGTCTATTTTTCCTGCCCTCTCTCTCTCTCTCTCTCTCTCTCTCTGTTTCTATCTGTCTATGTACATTGGTCTCCTGGCCTCTCTGTCTTTTTCTTTTGGTCTATTGTTCTCTCGGCCTCTCTGCCTAGTAATAATTTTAGGATATTTTCCAGTTGCATTGTATAAAATTACTTAAAAGTATATAGCTAATAGGTATCACTATGTGTACGTGCTTGCATCGCTGCCCGTCCCGTTTCCAAAGAAAAGAAACTTTTGGTGCAGTTCCTGGTTCGAATGCTGACGGAATGTTATTTTTATTTTTTTATTCTTTTTATCAAATTTTATCTTTAAATCTTTTTGATAAAGTTTCTGCTTATATTTTTCATCAGCCGCTATTATTTCATTTTATTTTGTGTATTGATTATTTCTATCATGCTTAAGGTGATAATTTAGTTCAGCAAGATCATCACCACTAGGTGCTGTCTTTGGCTGGCCCTTAGGGCATGGATATCATAACAAAAGATTGCACATAAGTAGTAGTCACCCGTCACGAATCTCGACCTAGCCGATTTCCTATTTTGGTACGACAACGGGAACAAAGGACCGAGGGCTTAATGGCCCCTTTGGGCCCTCCGTGTTAAATTGGTCCCAAACAACACGGGTTTCTGCTTCGACCATAAGCAGATTACTTCGAGATAGGCCATTTTGACCGATATTTTCATCTCATTTTTGGGCTGAATGTGACTAACGATACGTTTTTCGAAGCCATTGTTTTAGAATATGACAGATATGCATCCCCTCTAGGTGCAAGGTCATGTCATATGTACCTCGTATTATGACAGGACCTAAAAATCAGCATTAACTACGTAAACCACGGGCTGTTAGTAATCTTGAGGCATATGGGAATTATTTAGAATATGACAGATATGCATCCCCTCTAGGTGCAAGGTCATGTCATAAGTACCTCGTATTATGACATAGATAAGTCTATTTTTCCTGCTCTCTCTCTCTCTCTCTCTCTCTCTCTCTCTCTCTCTCTCTCTCTCTGTTTCTATCTGTCTATGTACATTGGTCTCCTGGCCTCTCTGTCTTTTTCTTTTGGTATATTGTTCTCTCGGTCTCTCTGCCTAGTAATAATTTTAGGATATTTTCCAGTTGCATTGTATAAAATTACTTAAAAATATATAGCTAATAGGTATCACTATGTGTACGTGCTTGCATCGCTGCCCGTCCCGTTTCCAAAGAAAAGAAACTTTTGGTGCAGTTCCTGGTTCGAATGCTGACGGAATGTTATTTTTATTTTTTTATTCTTTTTATCAAATTTTATCTTTTAATCTTTTTGATAAAGTTTCTGCTTATATTTTTCATCAGCCGCTATTATTTCATTTTATTTTGTGTATTGATTATTTCTATCATGCTTAAGGTGATAATTTAGTTCAGCAAGATCATCACCACTAGGTGCTGACTTTGGCTGGCCCTTAGGGCATGGATATCATAACAAAAGATTGCACATAAGTAGTAGTCACCCGTCACGAATCTCGACCTAGCCGATTTCCTATTTTGGTACGACAACGGGAACAAAGGACCGAGGGCTTAATGGCCCCTTTGGGCCCTCCGTGTTAAATTGGTCCCAAACAACACGGGTTTCTGCTTCGACCATAAGCAGATTACTTCGAGATAGGCCATTTTGACCGATATTTTCATCTCATTTTTGGGCTGAATGTGACTAACGATACGTTTTTCGAAGCCATTGTTTTAGAATATGACAGATATGCATCCCCTCTAGGTGCAAGGTCATGTCATATGTACCTCGTATTATGACAGGACCTAAAAATCAGCATTAACTACGTAAACCACGGGCTGTTAGTAATCTTGAGGCATATGGGAATTATTTAGAATATGACAGATATGCATCCCCTCTAGGTGCAAGGTCATGTCATAAGTACCTCGTATTATGACATAGATAAGTCTATTTTTCCTGCTCTCTCTCTCTCTCTCTCTCTCTCTCTCTCTCTCTCTCTCTCTCTCTCTGTTTCTATCTGTCTATGTACATTGGTCTCCTGGCCTCTCTGTCTTTTTCTTTTGGTCTATTGTTCTCTCGGTCTCTCTGCCTAGTAATAATTTTAGGATATTTTCCAGTTGCATTGTATAAAATTACTTAAAAGTATATAGCTAATAGGTATCACTATGTGTACGTGCTTGCATCGCTGCCCGTCCCGTTTCCAAAGAAAATAAACTTTTGGTGCAGTTCCTGGTTCGAAAGCTGACGGAATGTTATTTTTATTTTTTTATTCTTTTTATCAAATTTTATCTTTAAATCTTTTTGATAAAGTTTCTGCTCATATTTTTCATCAGCCGCTATTATTTCATTTTATTTTGTGTATTGATTATTTCTATCATGCTTAAGGTGATAATTTAGTTCAGCAAGATCATCACCACTAGGTGCTGTCTTTGGCTGGCCCTTAGGGCATGGATATCATAACAAAAGATTGCACATAAGTAGTAGTCACCCGTCACGAATCTCGACCTAGCCGATTTCCTATTTTGGTACGACAACGGGAACAAAGGACCGAGGGCTTAATGGCCCCTTTGGGCCCTCCGTGTTAAATTGGTCCCAAACAACACGGGTTTCTGCTTCGACCATAAGCAGATTACTTCGAGATAGGCCATTTTGACCGATATTTTCATCTCATTTTTGGGCTGAATGTGACTAACGATACGTTTTTCGAAGCCATTGTTTTAGAATATGACAGATATGCATCCCCTCTAGGTGCAAGGTCATGTCATATGTACCTCGTATTATGACAGGACCTAAAAATCAGCATTAACTACGTAAACCACGGGCTGTTAGTAATCTTGAGGCATATGGGAATTATTTAGAATATGACAGATATGCATCCCCTCTAGGTGCAAGGTCATGTCATAAGTACCTCGTATTATGACATAGATAAGTCTATTTTTCCTGCTCTCTCTCTCTCTCTCTCTCTCTCTCTCTCTCTCTCTCTCTCTCTCTCTCTCTGTTTCTATCTGTCTATGTACATTGGTCTCCTGGCCTCTCTGTCTTTTTCTTTTGGTATATTGTTCTCTCGGTCTCTCTGCCTAGTAATAATTTTAGGATATTTTCCAGTTGCATTGTATAAAATTACTTAAAAATATATAGCTAATAGGTATCACTATGTGTACGTGCTTGCATCGCTGCCCGTCCCGTTTCCAAAGAAAAGAAACTTTTGGTGCAGTTCCTGGTTCGAATGCTGACGGAATGTTATTTTTATTTTTTTATTCTTTTTATGAAATTTTATCTTTAAATCTTTTTGATAATGTTTCTGCTTATATTTTTCATCAGCCGCTATTATTTCATTTTATTTTGTGTATTGATTTTTTCTATCATGCTTAAGGTGATAATTTAGTTCAGCAAGATCATCACCACTAGGTGGTGTCTTTGGCTGGCCCTTAGGGCATGGATATCATAACAAAAGATTGCACATAAGTAGTAGTCACCCGTCACGAATCTCGACCTAGCCGATTTCCTATTTTGGTACGACAACGGGAACAAAGGACCGAGGGCTTAATGGCCCCTTTGGGCCCTCCGTGTTAAATTGGTCCCAAACAACACGGGTTTTTGCTTCGGCCATAAGCAGATTACTTCGAGATAGGCCATTTTGACCGATATTTTCATCTCATTTTTGGGCTGAATGTGACTAACGATACGTTTTTCGAAGCCATTGTTTTAGAATATGACAGATATGCATCCCCTCTAGGTGCAAGGTCATGTCATATGTACCTCGTATTATGACAGGACCTAAAAATCAGCATTAACTACGTAAACTTACGGGCTGTTAGTAATCTTGAGGCATATGGGAATTATTTAGAATATGACAGATATGCATCCCCTCTAGGTGCAAGGTCATGTCAGAAGTACCTCGTATTATGACATAGATAAGTCTATTTTTCCTGCTCTCTCTCTCTCTCTCTCTCTCTCTCTCTGTTTCTATCTGTCTATGTACATTGGTCTCCTGGCCTCTCTGTCTTTTTCTTTTGGTCTATTGTTCTCTCGGCCTCTCTGCCTAGTAATAATTTTAGGATATTTTCCAGTTGCATTGTATAAAATTACTTAAAAGTATATAGCTAATAGGTATCACTATGTGTACGTGCTTGCATCGCTGCCCGTCCCGTTTCCAAAGAAAAGAAACTTTTGGTGCAGTTCCTGGTTCGAATGCTGACGGAATGTTATTTTTATTTTTTTATTCTTTTTATCAAATTTTATCTTTAAATCTTTTTGATAAAGTTTCTGCTTATATTTTTCATCAGCCGCTATTATTTCATTTTATTTTGTGTATTGATTATTTCTATCATGCTTAAGGTGATAATTTAGTTCAGCAAGATCATCACCACTAGGTGCTGTCTTTGGCTGGCCCTTAGGGCATGGATATCATAACAAAAGATTGCACATAAGTAGTAGTCACCCGTCACGAATCTCGACCTAGCCGATTTCCTATTTTGGTACGACAACGGGAACAAAGGACCGAGGGCTTAATGGCCCCTTTGGGCCCTCCGTGTTAAATTGGTCCCAAACAACACGGGTTTCTGCTTCGACCATAAGCAGATTACTTCGAGATAGGCCATTTTGACCGATATTTTCATCTCATTTTTGGGCTGAATGTGACTAACGATACGTTTTTCGAAGCCATTGTTTTAGAATATGACAGATATGCATCCCCTCTAGGTGCAAGGTCATGTCATATGTACCTCGTATTGTGACAGGACCTAAAAATCAGCATTAACTACGTAAACCACGTGCTGTTAGTAATCTTGAGGCATATGGGAATTATTTAGAATATGACAGATATGCATCCCTTCTAGGTGCAAGGTCATGTCATAAGTACCTCGTATTATGACATGGATCAGTCAATTTTTCCTGCTCTCTCTCTCTCTCTCTCTCTCTCTCTCTCTCTCTCTCTCTCTCTCTCTCTCTCTCTGTTTCTATCTGTCTATATACATTGGTCTCCTGGCCTCTCTGTCTTTTTCTTTTGGTCTATTGTTCTCTCGGTCTCTCTGCCTAGTAATAATTTTAGGATATTTCCCAGTTGCATTGTATAAAATTACTTAAAAGTATATAGCTAATAGGTATCACGATGTGTACGTGCTTGCATCGCTGCCCGTCCCGTTTCCAAAGAAAAGAAACTTTTGGTGCAGTTCCTGGTTCGAATGCTGACGGAATGTTATTTTTATTTTTTTATTCTTTTTATCAAATTTTATCTTTAAATCTTTTTGATAAAGTTTCTGCTTATATTTTTCATCAGCCGCTATTATTTCATTTTATTTTGTGTATTGATTATTTCTATCATGCTTAAGGTGATAATTTAGTTCAGCAAGATCATCACCACTAGGTGCTGTCTTTGGCTGGCCCTTAGGGCATGGATATCATAACAAAAGATTGCACATAAGTAGTAGTCACCCGTCACGAATCTCGACCTAGCCGATTTCTTATTTTGGTACGACAACGGGAACAAAGGACCGAGGGCTTAATGGCCCCTTTGGGCCCTCCGTGTTAAATTGGTCCCAAACAACACGGGTTTCTGCTTCGACCATAAGCAGATTACTTCGAGATTAGCCGGGGCCGACTCTAATACTCATTTTATATATTGACGTTATTGGTATTAGAGTCGGGGGAAGCCCGTATACCCTACAATGTTATTTTTCAATCTTCCCAAATTTCTCCGTCGGTGTCAAAGTTACCTCATACCTGACTGCACTAGGATGACTAATATGATCTAGCAATGCGTGCCGCTAACTTCGTGTGTCGGTAAAATCACTGTTAACGGAATGGTAGTCCAAAGATTTCTTGAGAAGATTTGTTTATCAAATGGTCACCACCATCTTGCCGAGTTTGCGAGAGGTCAGAGCGAGATTTAACCAAAGAGCGACTTCTATTTGTAATTCGGCACATGCCGCCTATTGTTTATGAAAATGGTCTTGGGCCTGCCGTATGTGCCGAATTACAAATAGAAGTCGCTCTTTGATTAAATCTCGCTCTGACCTCTCGCAAACTCGGCAAGATGGTGGTGACCATTTGATAAACAAATCTTCTCAAGAAATCTTTGGACTACCATTCCGTTAACAGTGATTTTACCGACACACGAAGTTAGCGGCACGCATTGCTAGATCATATTAGTCATCCTAGTGCAGTCAGGTATGAGGTAACTTTGACACCGACGGAGAAATTTGGGAAGATTGAAAAATAACATTGTAGGGTATACGGGCTTCCCCCGACTCTAATACCAATAACGTCAATATATAAAATGAGTATTAGAGTCGGCCCCGGCTACTTCGAGATAGGCCATTTTGACCGATATTTTCATCTCATTTTTGGGCTGAATGTGACTAACGATACGTTTTTCGAAGCCATTGTTTTAGAATATGACAGATATGCATCCCCTCTAGGTGCAAGGTCATGTCATATGTACCTCGTATTATGACAGGACCTAAAAATCAGCATTAACTACGTAAACTTACGGGCTGTTAGTAATCTTGAGGCATATGGGAATTATTTAGAATATGACAGATATGCATCCCCTCTAGGTGCAAGGTCATGTCATAAGTACCTCGTATTATGACATAGATAAGTCTATTTTTCCTGCTCTCTCTCTCTCTCTCTCTCTCTCTCTCTCTCTCTCTCTCTCTCTCTCTCTGTTTCTATCTGTCTATGTACATTGGTCTCCTGGCCTCTCTGTCTTTTTCTTTTGGTATATTGTTCTCTCGGTCTCTCTGCCTAGTAATAATTTTAGGATATTTTCCAGTTGCATTGTATAAAATTACTTAAAAATATATAGCTAATAGGTATCACTATGTGTACGTGCTTGCATCGCTGCCCGTCCCGTTTCCAAAGAAAAGAAACTTTTGGTGCAGTTCCTGGTTCGAATGCTGACGGAATGTTATTTTTATTTTTTTATTCTTTTTATGAAATTTTATCTTTAAATCTTTTTGATAATGTTTCTGCTTATATTTTTCATCAGCCGCTATTATTTCATTTTATTTTGTGTATTGATTTTTTCTATCATGCTTAAGGTGATAATTTAGTTCAGCAAGATCATCACCACTAGGTGGTGTCTTTGGCTGGCCCTTAGGGCATGGATATCATAACAAAAGATTGCACATAAGTAGTAGTCACCCGTCACGAATCTCGACCTAGCCGATTTCCTATTTTGGTACGACAACGGGAACAAAGGACCGAGGGCTTAATGGCCCCTTTGGGCCCTCCGTGTTAAATTGGTCCCAAACAACACGGGTTTTTGCTTCGGCCATAAGCAGATTACTTCGAGATAGGCCATTTTGACCGATATTTTCATCTCATTTTTGGGCTGAATGTGACTAACGATACGTTTTTCGAAGCCATTGTTTTAGAATATGACAGATATGCATCCCCTCTAGGTGCAAGGTCATGTCATATGTACCTCGTATTATGACAGGACCTAAAAATCAGCATTAACTACGTAAACTTACGGGCTGTTAGTAATCTTGAGGCATATGGGAATTATTTAGAATATGACAGATATGCATCCCCTCTAGGTGCAAGGTCATGTCAGAAGTACCTCGTATTATGACATAGATAAGTCTATTTTTCCTGCTCTCTCTCTCTCTCTCTCTCTCTCTCTCTGTTTCTATCTGTCTATGTACATTGGTCTCCTGGCCTCTCTGTCTTTTTCTTTTGGTCTATTGTTCTCTCGGCCTCTCTGCCTAGTAATAATTTTAGGATATTTTCCAGTTGCATTGTATAAAATTACTTAAAAGTATATAGCTAATAGGTATCACTATGTGTACGTGCTTGCATCGCTGCCCGTCCCGTTTCCAAAGAAAAGAAACTTTTGGTGCAGTTCCTGGTTCGAATGCTGACGGAATGTTATTTTTATTTTTTTATTCTTTTTATCAAATTTTATCTTTAAATCTTTTTGATAAAGTTTCTGCTTATATTTTTCATCAGCCGCTATTATTTCATTTTATTTTGTGTATTGATTATTTCTATCATGCTTAAGGTGATAATTTAGTTCAGCAAGATCATCACCACTAGGTGCTGTCTTTGGCTGGCCCTTAGGGCATGGATATCATAACAAAAGATTGCACATAAGTAGTAGTCACCCGTCACGAATCTCGACCTAGCCGATTTCCTATTTTGGTACGACAACGGGAACAAAGGACCGAGGGCTTAATGGCCCCTTTGGGCCCTCCGTGTTAAATTGGTCCCAAACAACACGGGTTTCTGCTTCGACCATAAGCAGATTACTTCGAGATAGGCCATTTTGACCGATATTTTCATCTCATTTTTGGGCTGAATGTGACTAACGATACGTTTTTCGAAGCCATTGTTTTAGAATATGACAGATATGCATCCCCTCTAGGTGCAAGGTCATGTCATATGTACCTCGTATTGTGACAGGACCTAAAAATCAGCATTAACTACGTAAACCACGTGCTGTTAGTAATCTTGAGGCATATGGGAATTATTTAGAATATGACAGATATGCATCCCTTCTAGGTGCAAGGTCATGTCATAAGTACCTCGTATTATGACATGGATCAGTCAATTTTTCCTGCTCTCTCTCTCTCTCTCTCTCTCTCTCTCTCTCTCTCTCTCTCTCTCTCTCTCTGTTTCTATCTGTCTATATACATTGGTCTCCTGGCCTCTCTGTCTTTTTCTTTTGGTCTATTGTTCTCTCGGTCTCTCTGCCTAGTAATAATTTTAGGATATTTCCCAGTTGCATTGTATAAAATTACTTAAAAGTATATAGCTAATAGGTATCACGATGTGTACGTGCTTGCATCGCTGCCCGTCCCGTTTCCAAAGAAAAGAAACTTTTGGTGCAGTTCCTGGTTCGAATGCTGACGGAATGTTATTTTTATTTTTTTATTCTTTTTATCAAATTTTATCTTTAAATCTTTTTGATAAAGTTTCTGCTTATATTTTTCATCAGCCGCTATTATTTCATTTTATTTTGTGTATTGATTATTTCTATCATGCTTAAGGTGATAATTTAGTTCAGCAAGATCATCACCACTAGGTGCTGTCTTTGGCTGGCCCTTAGGGCATGGATATCATAACAAAAGATTGCACATAAGTAGTAGTCACCCGTCACGAATCTCGACCTAGCCGATTTCTTATTTTGGTACGACAACGGGAACAAAGGACCGAGGGCTTAATGGCCCCTTTGGGCCCTCCGTGTTAAATTGGTCCCAAACAACACGGGTTTCTGCTTCGACCATAAGCAGATTACTTCGAGATTAGCCGGGGCCGACTCTAATACTCATTTTATATATTGACGTTATTGGTATTAGAGTCGGGGGAAGCCCGTATACCCTACAATGTTATTTTTCAATCTTCCCAAATTTCTCCGTCGGTGTCAAAGTTACCTCATACCTGACTGCACTAGGATGACTAATATGATCTAGCAATGCGTGCCGCTAACTTCGTGTGTCGGTAAAATCACTGTTAACGGAATGGTAGTCCAAAGATTTCTTGAGAAGATTTGTTTATCAAATGGTCACCACCATCTTGCCGAGTTTGCGAGAGGTCAGAGCGAGATTTAACCAAAGAGCGACTTCTATTTGTAATTCGGCACATGCCGCCTATTGTTTATGAAAATGGTCTTGGGCCTGCCGTATGTGCCGAATTACAAATAGAAGTCGCTCTTTGATTAAATCTCGCTCTGACCTCTCGCAAACTCGGCAAGATGGTGGTGACCATTTGATAAACAAATCTTCTCAAGAAATCTTTGGACTACCATTCCGTTAACAGTGATTTTACCGACACACGAAGTTAGCGGCACGCATTGCTAGATCATATTAGTCATCCTAGTGCAGTCAGGTATGAGGTAACTTTGACACCGACGGAGAAATTTGGGAAGATTGAAAAATAACATTGTAGGGTATACGGGCTTCCCCCGACTCTAATACCAATAACGTCAATATATAAAATGAGTATTAGAGTCGGCCCCGGCTACTTCGAGATAGGCCATTTTGACCGATATTTTCATCTCATTTTTGGGCTGAATGTGACTAACGATACGTTTTTCGAAGCCATTGTTTTAGAATATGACAGATATGCATCCCCTCTAGGTGCAAGGTCATGTCATAAGTACCTCGTATTATGACATAGATCAGTCTATTTTTCCTGCTCTCTCTCTCTCTCTCTCTCTCTCTCTCTCTCTCTCTCTCTCTCTCTCTGTTTCTATCTGTCTATGTACATTGGTCTCCTGGCCTCTCTGTCTTTTTCTGTTGGTATATTGTTCTCTCGGTCTCTCTGCCTAGTAATAATTTTAGGATATTTTCCAGTTGCATTGTATAAAATTACTTAAAAGTATATAGCTAATAGGTATCACTATGTGTACGTGCTTGCATCGCTGCCCGTCCCGTTTCCAAAGAAGAGAAACTTTTGGTGCAGTTCCTGGTTCGAATGCTGACGGAATGTTTTGTTTTTTTTTTATTCTTTTTATCAAATTTTATCTTTAAATCTTTTTGATAATGTTTCTGCTTATATTTTTCACCAGCCGCTATTATTTCATTTTATTTTGTGTATTGATTATTTCTATCATGCTTAAGGTGATAATTTAGTTCAGCAAGATCATCACCACTAGGTGGTGTCTTAATTGGCTGGCCCTTAGGG
Organism: Maea johnstoni; assembly: GCA_963942565.1. NCBI lineage: Eukaryota > Metazoa > Annelida > Polychaeta > Spionida > Magelonidae > Maea > Maea johnstoni. The sequence goes on along the minus strand of OZ012688.1, from coordinate 1,498,188 downwards.
CATGGATATCATAACAAAAGATTGCACATAAGTAGTAGTCACCCGTCACGAATCTCGACCTAGCCGATTTCCTATTTTGGTACGACAACGGGAACAAAGGACCTAGGGCTTAATGGCCCCCCCCTTGGGCCCTCCGTGTTAAATTGGTCCCAAACAACACGGGTTTCTGCTTCGACCATAAGCAGATTACTTCGAGATAGGCCATTTTGACCGATATTTTCATCTCATTTTTGGGCTGAATGTGACTAACGATACGTTTTTCGAAGCCATTGTTTTAGAATATGACAGATATGCATCCCCTCTAGGTGCAAGGTCATGTCATATGTACCTCGTATTATGACAGGACCTAAAAATCAGCATTAACTACGTAAACCACGTGCTGTTAGTAATCTTGAGGCATATGGGAATTATTTAGAATATGACAGATATGCATCACTTCTAGGTGCAAGGTCATGTCATAAGTACCTCGTATTATGACATGGATCAGTCTATTTTTCCTGCTCTCTCTCTCTCTCTCTCTCTCTCTCTCTCTCTCTCTCTCTCTCTCTCTCTGTTTCTATCTGTCTATGTACATTGGTCTCCTGGCCTCTCTGTCTTTTTCTTTTGGTCTATTGTTCTCTCGGTCTCTCTGCCTAGTAATAATTTTAGGATATTTCCCAGTTGCATTGTATAAAATTACTTAAAAGTATATAGCTAATAGGTATCACTATGTTGACGTGCTTGCATCGCTGCCCGTCCCGTTTCCAAAGAAAAGAAACTTTTGGTGCAGTTCCTGGTTCGAATGCTGACGGAATGTTATTTTAATTTTTTTATTCTTTTTATCAAATTTTATCTTTAAATCTTTTTGATAATGTTTCTGCTTATATTTTTCATCAGCCGCTATTATTTCATTTAATTTTGTGTATTGATTATTTCTATCATGCTTAAGGTGATAATTTAGTTCAGCAAGATCATCACCACTAGGTGGTGTCTTTGGCTGGCACTTAGGGCATGGATATCATACCAAAAGATTGCACATAAGTAGTAGTCACCCGTCACGAATCTCGACCTAGCCGATTTCCTATTTTGGTACGACAACGGGAACAAAGGACCGAGGGCTTAATGGCCCCCATGGGCCCTCCGTGTTAAATTGGTCCCAAACAACACGGGTTTCTGCTTCGACCATAAGCAGATTACTTCGAGATAGGCCATTTTGACCGATATTTTCATCTCATTTTTGGGCTGAATGTGACTAACGATACGTTTTTCGAAGCCATTGTTTTAGAATATGACAGATATGCATCCCCACTAGGTGCAAGGTCATGTCATATGTACCTCGTATTATGACAGGACCTAAAAATCAGCATTAACTACGTAAACCACGGGCTGTTAGTAATCTTGAGACATATGGGAATTATTTAGAATATGACAGATATGCATCCCCTCTAGGTGCAAGGTCATGTCATAAGTACCTCGTATTATGACATAGATAAGTCTATTTTTCCTGCTCTCTCTCTCTCTCTCTCTCTCTCTCTCTCTCTCTCTCTCTCTCTCTCTCTCTCTGTTTCTATCTGTCTATGTACATTGGTCTCCTGGCCTCTCTGTCTTTTTCTTTTGGTCTATTGTTCTCTCGGTCTCTCTGCCTAGTAATAATTTTAGGATATTTTCCAGTTGCATTGTATAAAATTACTTAAAAGTATATAGCTAATAGGTATCACTATGTGTACGTGCTTGCATCGCTGCCCGTCCCGTTTCCAAAGAAAAGAAACTTTTGGTGCAGTTCCTGGTTCGAATGCTGACGGAATGTTATTTTTATTTTTTTATTCTCTTTATCGAATTTTATCTTTAAATCTTTTTGATAATGTTTCTGCTTATATTTTTCATCAGACGCTATTATTTCGTTTTATTTTGTGTATTGATTATTTCTATCATGCTTAAGGTGATAATTTAGTTCAGCAAGATCATCACCACTAGGTGCTGTCTTTGGCTGGCCCTTAGGGCATGGATTTCATAACAAAAGATTGCACATAAGTAGTAGTCACCCGTCACGAATCTCGACCTAGCCGATTTCCTATTTTGGTACGACAACGCGAACAAAGGACCGAGGGCTTAATGGCCCCTTTGGACCCTCCGTGTTAAATTGGTCCCAAACAACACGGGTTTCTGCTTCGACCATAAGCAGATTACTTCGAGATAGGCCATTTTGACCGATATTTTCATCTCATTTTTGGGCTGAATGTGACTAACGATACGTTTTTCGAAGCCATTGTTTTAGAATATGACAGATATGCATCCCCTCTAGGTGCAAGGTCATGTCATATGTACCTCGTATTATGACAGGACCTAAAAATCAGCATTAACTACGTAAACCACGGGCTGTTAGTAATCTTGAGGCATATGGGAATTATTTAGAATATGACAGATATGCATCCCCTCTAGGTGCAAGGTCATGTCATAAGTACCTCGTATTATGACATAGAACAGTCTATTTTTCCTGCTCTCTCTCTCTCTCTCTCTCTCTCTCTCTCTCTCTCTGTTTCTATCTGTCTATGTACATTGGTCTCCTGGCCTCTCTGTCTTTTTCTTTTGGTATATTGTTCTCTCGGTCTCTCTGCCTAGTAATAATTTTAGGATATTTTCCAGTTGCATTGTATAAAATTACTTAAAAGTGTATGGTTAATAGGTATCACTATGTGTACGTGCTTGCATCGCTGCCCGTTCCGTTTCCAAAGAAAAGAAACTTTTGGTGCAGTTCCTGGTTCGAATGCTGACGGAATGTTATTTTTATTTTTTTATTCTTTTTATCAAATTTTATTTTTAAATCTTTTTGATAATGTTTCTGCTTATATTTTTCATCAGCCGCTATTATTTCATTTTATTTTGTGTATTGATTATTTCTTAAAATATTCACAGGTCCGGACCTGTGGCATATTTTATATATTCTAGCATTTTTTCACGTAATTCAACAGGTCCGGACCTGTCGCACTTTTGATATTTAGAAATAAAAGTTTTTTCTCAAAATATTCACAGGTCCGGACCTGTGGCACATTTTATATATTCTAGCATTTTTTCACATAAATCCGCAGGTCCGGACCTGTCGCACTTTTGATATTTAAAAATAAAAGTTTTTTCTCAAAATATTCACAGGTCCGGACCTGTGGCACATTTTATATATTCTAGCATTTTTTCACGTAATTCCACAGGTCCGGACCTGTCGCACATTTGATATTTAGAGATAAAAGTTTTTTCTTAAAAAATTCACAGGTCCGGACCTGTGGCATATTTTATATATTCTAGCATTTTTTCACGTAATTCAACAGGTCCGGACCTGTCGCACTTTTGATATTTAGACATAAAAGTTTTTTCTCAAAACTTTCACAGGTCCGGACCTCTGGCACATTTTATATATTCTAGCATTTTTTCACGTAATTCCACAGGTCCGGACCTGTCGCACATTTGATATTTAGAGATAAAAGGTTTTTCTTAAAATATTCACAGGTCCGGACCTGTGGCATATTTTATATATTCTAGCATTTTTTCACGTAATTCAACAGGTCCGGACCTGTCGCACTTTTGATATTTAGACATAAAAGTTTTTTCTCAAAACTTTCACAGGTCCGGACCTCTGGCACATTTTATATATTCTAGCATTTTTTCACGTAATTCCACAGGTCCGGACCTGTCGCACATTTGATATTTAGAGATAAAAGGTTTTTCTTAAAATATTCACAGGTCCGGACCTGTGGCATATTTTATATATTCTAGCATTTTTTCACGTAATTCAACAGGTCCGGACCTGTCGCACTTTTGATATTTAGAAATAAAAGTTTTTTCTCAAAATATTCACAGGTCCGGACATGTGGCACATTTTATATATTCTAGCAATTTTTCACACAATTCCACAGGTCCGGACCTGTCGTACTTTTGATATTTAAAAATAAAAGTTTTTTCTCAAAATATTAACAGGTCCGGACCTGTGGCACGTTTTATATATTCTAGCATTTTTTCACATAATTCCACAGGTCCGGACCTGTCGTACTTTTGATATTTAAAAATAAAAGTTTTTTCTCAAAATATTCACAGGTCCGGACCTGTGGCACATTTTATATATTCTAGCATTTTTTCACATAATTCCACAGGTCCGGACCTGTCGTACTTTTGATATTAAAAAATAAAAGTTTTTTCTCAAAATATTCACAGGTCCGGACCTGTGGCACATTTTATATATTCTAGCATTTTTTCACATAATTCCACAGGTCCATACCTGTCGTACTTTTGATATTTAAAAATAAAAGTTTTTTCTCAAAATATTCACAGCTCCGGACCTGTGGCACATTTTATAAATTCTAGCATTTTTTCACATAATTCCACAGGTCCGGACCTGTCGTACTTTTGATATTTAAAAATAAAAGTTTTTTCTCAAAATATTCACAGGTCCGGACCTGTGGCACATTTTATATATTCTAGCATTTTTTCACATAATTCCACAGGTCCGGACCTGTCGTACTTTTGATATTTAAAAATAAAAGTTTTTTCTCAAAATATTCACAGGTCCGGACCTGTGGCACATTTTATATATTCTAGCATTTTTTCACTTAATTCCACAGGTCCGGACCTGTCGCACATTTGATATTTAGAGATAAAAGTTTTTTCTTAAAATATTCACAGGTCCGGACCTGTGGCATATTTTATATATTCTAGCATTTTTTCACGTAATTCAACAGGTCCGGACCTGTCGCACTTTTGATATTTAAAAATAAAAGTTTTTTCTCAAAATATTCACAGGTCCGGACCTGTGGCACATTTTATAAATTCTAGCATTTTTTCACATAATTCCACAGGTCCGGACCTGTCGTACTTTTGATATTTAAAAATAAAAGTTTTTTCTCAAAATATTCGCAGGTCCGGACCTGTGGCACTTTTGATATTTAGAAATAAAAGTTTTTTCTCAAAATATTCACAGGTCCGGACCTGTGGCACATTTTATATATTCTAGCAATTTTTCACATAATTCCACAGGTCCGGACCTGTCGTACTTTTGATATTTAAAAATAAAAGTTTTTTCTCAAAATATTCACAGCTCCGGACCTGTGGCACATTTTATAAATTCTAGCATTTTTTCACATAATTCCACAGGTCCGGACCTGTCGTACTTTTGATATTTAAAAATAAAAGTTTTTTCTCAAAATATTCACAGGTCCGGACCTGTGACATATTTTATATATTCTAGCATTTTTTCACGTAATTCAACAGGTCCGGACCTGTCGCACTTTTGATATTTAGAAATAAAAGTTTTTTCTCAAAATATTCACAGGTCTGGACCTGTGGCACATTTTATATATTCTAGCATTTTTTCACATAATTCCGCAGGTCTGGACCTGTCGCACTTTTGATATTTAAAAATAAAAGTTTTTTCTCAAATTATTCACAGGTCCGGACCTGTGGCACATTTTATATATTCTAGCATTTTTTCACATAATTCCACAGGTCCGGACCTGTCGTACTTTTGATATTTAAAAATAAAAGTTTTTTCTCAAAATATTCACAGCTCCGGACCTGTGGCACATTTTATAAATTCTAGCATTTTTTCACATAATTCCACAGGTCCGGACCTGTCGTACTTTTGATATTTAAAAATAATTTTTTTTTCTCAAAATATTCACAGGTCCGGACCTGTGGCACATTTTATATATTCTAGCATTTTTTCACGTAATTCCACAGGTCCGGACCTGTCGCACATTTGATATTTAGAGATAAAAGTTTTTTCTTACAATATTCACAGGTCCGGACCTGTGGCATATTTTATATATTCTAGCATTTTTTCACGTAATTCAACAGTTCCGGACCTGTCACACTTTTGATATTTAGATATAAAAGTTTTTTCTCAAAATATTCACAGGTCCGGACCTGTGGCACATTTTATATATTCTAGCATTTTTTCACATAATTCCGCAGGTCCGGACCTGTCGCACTTTTGATATTTAGAAATAAAAGTTTTTTCTCAAAATATTCACATGTCCGGACCTGTGGCACATTTTATATATTCTAGCATTTTTTCACATAATTCCACAGGTCCGGACCTGTCGTACTTTTGATATTTGAAAATAAAAGTTTTTTCTCAAAATATTCACATGTCCGGACCTATGGCACATTTTATATATTCTAGCATTTTTTCACGTAATTCCACAGGTCCGGACCTGTCGCACATTTGATATTTAGAGATAAAAGTTTTTTCTTAAAATATTCACAGGTCCGGACCTGTGGCATATTTTATATATTCTAGCATTTTTTCACGTAATTCAACAGGTCCGGACCTGTCGCACTTTTGATATTTAAAAATAAAAGTTTTTTCTCAAAATATTCACAGGTCCGGACCTGTGGCACATTTTATAAATTCTAGCATTTTTTCACATAATTCCACAGGTTCGGACCTGTCGTACTTTTGATATTTAAAAATAAAAGTTTTTTCTCAAAATATTCACAGGTCCGGACCTGTGGCACTTTTGATATTTAGAAATAAAAGTTTTTTCTCAAAATATTCACAGGTCCGGACCTGTGGCACATTTTATATATTCTAGCATTTTTTCACATAATTCCACAGGTCCGGACCTGTCGCACTTTTGATATTTAAAAATAAAAGTTTTTTCTCAAAATATTCACAGGTCCGGACCTGTGGCACATTTTATAAATTCTAGCATTTTTTCACATAATTCCACAGGTCCGGACCTGTCGTACTTTTGATATTTAAAAATAAAAGTTTTTTCTCAAAATATTCACAGCTCCGGAGCTGTGGCACATTTTATAAATTCTAGCATTTTTTCACATAATTCCACAGGTCCGGACCTGTCGTACTTTTGATATTTAAAAATAAAAGTTTTTTCTCAAAATATTCACAGGTCCGGACCTGTGGCACATTTTATATATTCTAGCATTTTTTCACGTAATTCCACAGGTCCGGACCTGTCGCACATTTGATATTTAGAGATAAAAGTTTTTTCTTAAAAAATTCACAAGTCCGGACCTGTGGCATATTTTATATATTCTAGCATTTTTTCACGTAATTCCACAGGTCCGGACCTGTCGCACATTTGATATTTAGAGATAAAAGGTTTTTCTTAAAATATTCACAGGTCCGGACCTGTGGCATATTTTATATATTCTAGCATTTTTTCACGTAATTCAACAGGTCCGGACCTGTCGCACTTTTGATATTTAAAAATAAAAGTTTTTTCTCAAAATATTCACAGGTCCGGACCTGTGGCACATTTTATAAATTCTAGCATTTTTTCACATAATTCCACAGGTCCGGACCTGTCGTACTTTTGATATTTAAAAATAAAAGTTTTTTCTCAAAATATTCACAGGTCCGGACCTGTGGCACATTTTATATATTCTAGCATTTTTTCACATAATTCCACAGGTCCGGACCTGTCGTACTTTTGATATTTAAAAATAAAAGTTTTTTCTCAAAATATTCACAGCTCCGGACCTGTGGCACATTTTATAAATTCTAGCATTTTTTCACATAATTCCACAGGTCCGGACCTGTCGTACTTTTGATATTTAAAAATAAAAGTTTTTTCTCAAAATATTCACAGGTCCGGACCTGTGGCACATTTTATATATTCTAGCATTTTTTCACATAATTCCACAGGTCCGGACCTGTCGTACTTTTGATATTTAAAAATAAAAGTTTTTTCTCAAAATATTCACAGGTCCGGACCTGTGGCACATTTTATATATTCTAGCATTTTTTCACGTAATTCCACAGGTCCGGACCTGTCGCACATTTGATATTTAGAGATAAAAGTTTTTTCTTAAAATATTCACAGGTCCGGACCTGTGGCACATTTTATATATTCTAGCATTTTTTCACGTAATTCAACAGGTCCGGACCTGTCACACTTTTGATATTTAGAAATAAAAGTTTTTTCTTAAAAAATTCACAGGTCCGGACCTGTGGCACATTTTATATATTCTAGCATTTTTTCACATAATTCCACAGGTCCGGACCTGTCGCACTTTTGATATTTAAAAATAAAAGTTTTTTCTCAAAATATTCACAGGTCCGGACCTGTGGCACATTTTATATATTCTAGCATTTTTTCACGTAATTCCACAGGTCCGGACCTGTCGCACATTTGATATTTAGAGATAAAAGTTTTTTCTTAAAAAATTCACAGGTCCGGACCTGTGGCATATTTTATATATTCTAGCATTTTTTCACGTAATTCAACAGGTCCGGACCTGTCGCACTTTTGATATTTAGAAATAAAAGTTTTTTCTCAAAACTTTCACAGGTCCGGACCTCTGGCACATTTTATATATTCTAGCATTTTTTCACGTAATTCCACAGGTCCGGACCTGTCGCACATTTGATATTTAGAGATAAAAGGTTTTTCTTAAAATATTCACAGGTCCGGACCTGTGGCATATTTTATATATTCTAGCATTTTTTCACGTAATTCAACAGGTCCGGACCTGTCGCACTTTTGATATTTAGAAATAAAAGTTTTTTCTCAAAATATTCACAGGTCCGGACATGTGGCACATTTTATATATTCTAGCAATTTTTCACATAATTCCACAGGTCCGGACCTGTCGTACTTTTGATATTTAAAAATAAAAGTTTTTTCTCAAAATATTAACAGGTCCGGACCTGTGGCACGTTTTATATATTCTAGCATTTTTTCACATAATTCCACAGGTCCGGACCTGTCGTACTTTTGATATTTAAAAATAAAAGTTTTTTCTCAAAATATTCACAGGTCCGGACCTGTGGCACATTTTATATATTCTAGCATTTTTTCACATAATTCCACAGGTCCGGACCTGTCGTACTTTTGATATTAAAAAATAAAAGTTTTTTCTCAAAATATTCACAGGTCCGGACCTGTGGCACATTTTATATATTCTAGCATTTTTTCACATAATTCCACAGGTCCATACCTGTCGTACTTTTGATATTTAAAAATAAAAGTTTTTTCTCAAAATATTCACAGCTCCGGACCTGTGGCACATTTTATAAATTCTAGCATTTTTTCACATAATTCCACAGGTCCGGACCTGTCGTACTTTTGATATTTAAAAATAAAAGTTTTTTCTCAAAATATTCACAGGTCCGGACCTGTGGCACATTTTATATATTCTAGCATTTTTTCACGTAATTCCACAGGTCCGGACCTGTCGCACATTTGATATTTAGAGATAAAAGTTTTTTCTTAAAAAATTCACAAGTCCGGACCTGTGGCATATTTTATATATTCTAGCATTTTTTCACGTAATTCCACAGGTCCGGACCTGTCGCACATTTGATATTTAGAGATAAAAGGTTTTTCTTAAAATATTCACAGGTCCGGACCTGTGGCATATTTTATATATTCTAGCATTTTTTCACGTAATTCAACAGGTCCGGACCTGTCGCACTTTTGATATTTAAAAATAAAAGTTTTTTCTCAAAATATTCACAGGTCCGGACCTGTGGCACATTTTATAAATTCTAGCATTTTTTCACATAATTCCACAGGTCCGGACCTGTCGTACTTTTGATATTTAAAAATAAAAGTTTTTTCTCAAAATATTCACAGGTCCGGACCTGTGGCACTTTTGATATTTAGAAATAAAAGTTTTTTCTCAAAATATTCACAGGTCCGGACCTGTGGCACATTTTATATATTCTAGCATTTTTTCACATAATTCCACAGGTCCGGACCTGTCGCACTTTTGATATTTAAAAATAAAAGTTTTTTCTCAAAATATTCACAGGTCCGGACCTGTGGCACATTTTATAAATTCTAGCATTTTTTCACATAATTCCACAGGTCCGGACCTGTCGTACTTTTGATATTTAGAAATAAAAGTTTTTTCTCAAAATATTCACAGCTCCGGAGCTGTGGCACATTTTATAAATTCTAGCATTTTTTCACATAATTCCACAGGTCCGGACCTGTCGTACTTTTGATATTTAAAAATAAAAGTTTTTCTCAAAATATTCACAGGTCCGGACCTGTGGCACATTTTATATATTGTAGCATTTTTTCACATAATTCCACAGGGCCGGACCTGTCGTACTTTTGATATTTAAAAATAAAAGTTTTTTCTCAAAATATTCACAGGTCCGGACCTGTGGCACATTTTATATATTCTAGCATTTTTTCACGTAATTCCACAGGTCCCGACCTGTCGCACATTTGATATTTAGAGATAAAAGTTTTTTCTTAAAATATTCACAGGTCCGGACCTGTGGCATATTTTATATATTCTAGCATTTTTTCACGTAATTCAACAGGTCCGGACCTGTCGCACTTTTGATATTTAGAAATAAAAGTTTTTTCTCAAAATATTCACAGGTCCGGACCTGTGGCACGTTTCATATATTCTAGCATTTTTTCACATAATTCCGCAGGTCCGGACCTGTCGCACTTTTGATATTTAAAAATAAAAGTTTTTTCTCAAAATATTCACAGGTCCGGACCTGTGGCACATTTTATATATTCTAGCATTTTTTCACATAATTCCACAGGTCCGGACCTGTCGTACTTTTGATATTTAAAAATAAAAGTTTTTTCTCAAAATATTCACAGCTCCGGACCTGTGGCACATTTTATAAATTCTAGCATTTTTTCACATAATTCCACAGGTCCGGACCTGTCGTACTTTTGATATTTAAAAATAAAAGTTTTTTCTCAAAATATTCACAGGTCCGGACCTGTGGCACATTTTATATATTCTAGCATTTTTTCACGTAATTCCACAGGTCCGGACCTGTCGCACATTTGATATTTAGAGATAAAAGTTTTTTCTTAAAAAATTCACAAGTCCGGACCTGTGGCATATTTTATATATTCTAGCATTTTTTCACGTAATTCCACAGGTCCGGACCTGTCGCACATTTGATATTTAGAGATAAAAGGTTTTTCTTAAAATATTCACAGGTCCGGACCTGTGGCATATTTTATATATTCTAGCATTTTTTCACGTAATTCAACAGGTCCGGACCTGTCGCACTTTTGATATTTAAAAATAAAAGTTTTTTCTCAAAATATTCACAGGTCCGGACCTGTGGCACATTTTATAAATTCTAGCATTTTTTCACATAATTCCACAGGTCCGGACCTGTCGTACTTTTGATATTTAAAAATAAAAGTTTTTTCTCAAAATATTCACAGGTCCGGACCTGTGGCACATTTTATATATTCTAGCATTTTTTCACATAATTCCACAGGTCCGGACCTGTCGTACTTTTGATATTTAAAAATAAAAGTTTTTTCTCAAAATATTCACAGCTCCGGACCTGTGGCACATTTTATAAATTCTAGCATTTTTTCACATAATTCCACAGGTCCGGACCTGTCGTACTTTTGATATTTAAAAATAAAAGTTTTTTCTCAAAATATTCACAGGTCCGGACCTGTGGCACATTTTATATATTCTAGCATTTTTTCACATAATTCCACAGGTCCGGACCTGTCGTACTTTTGATATTTAAAAATAAAAGTTTTTTCTCAAAATATTCACAGGTCCGGACCTGTGGCACATTTTATATATTCTAGCATTTTTTCACGTAATTCCACAGGTCCGGACCTGTCGCACATTTGATATTTAGAGATAAAAGTTTTTTCTTAAAATATTCACAGGTCCGGACCTGTGGCACATTTTATATATTCTAGCATTTTTTCACGTAATTCAACAGGTCCGGACCTGTCACACTTTTGATATTTAGAAATAAAAGTTTTTTCTTAAAAAATTCACAGGTCCGGACCTGTGGCACATTTTATATATTCTAGCATTTTTTCACATAATTCCACAGGTCCGGACCTGTCGCACTTTTGATATTTAAAAATAAAAGTTTTTTCTCAAAATATTCACAGGTCCGGACCTGTGGCACATTTTATATATTCTAGCATTTTTTCACGTAATTCCACAGGTCCGGACCTGTCGCACATTTGATATTTAGAGATAAAAGTTTTTTCTTAAAAAATTCACAGGTCCGGACCTGTGGCATATTTTATATATTCTAGCATTTTTTCACGTAATTCAACAGGTCCGGACCTGTCGCACTTTTGATATTTAGAAATAAAAGTTTTTTCTCAAAACTTTCACAGGTCCGGACCTCTGGCACATTTTATATATTCTAGCATTTTTTCACGTAATTCCACAGGTCCGGACCTGTCGCACATTTGATATTTAGAGATAAAAGGTTTTTCTTAAAATATTCACAGGTCCGGACCTGTGGCATATTTTATATATTCTAGCATTTTTTCACGTAATTCAACAGGTCCGGACCTGTCGCACTTTTGATATTTAGAAATAAAAGTTTTTTCTCAAAATATTCACAGGTCCGGACATGTGGCACATTTTATATATTCTAGCAATTTTTCACATAATTCCACAGGTCCGGACCTGTCGTACTTTTGATATTTAAAAATAAAAGTTTTTTCTCAAAATATTAACAGGTCCGGACCTGTGGCACGTTTTATATATTCTAGCATTTTTTCACATAATTCCACAGGTCCGGACCTGTCGTACTTTTGATATTTAAAAATAAAAGTTTTTTCTCAAAATATTCACAGGTCCGGACCTGTGGCACATTTTATATATTCTAGCATTTTTTCACATAATTCCACAGGTCCGGACCTGTCGTACTTTTGATATTAAAAAATAAAAGTTTTTTCTCAAAATATTCACAGGTCCGGACCTGTGGCACATTTTATATATTCTAGCATTTTTTCACATAATTCCACAGGTCCATACCTGTCGTACTTTTGATATTTAAAAATAAAAGTTTTTTCTCAAAATATTCACAGCTCCGGACCTGTGGCACATTTTATAAATTCTAGCATTTTTTCACATAATTCCACAGGTCCGGACCTGTCGTACTTTTGATATTTAAAAATAAAAGTTTTTTCTCAAAATATTCACAGGTCCGGACCTGTGGCACATTTTATATATTCTAGCATTTTTTCACGTAATTCCACAGGTCCGGACCTGTCGCACATTTGATATTTAGAGATAAAAGTTTTTTCTTAAAAAATTCACAAGTCCGGACCTGTGGCATATTTTATATATTCTAGCATTTTTTCACGTAATTCCACAGGTCCGGACCTGTCGCACATTTGATATTTAGAGATAAAAGGTTTTTCTTAAAATATTCACAGGTCCGGACCTGTGGCATATTTTATATATTCTAGCATTTTTTCACGTAATTCAACAGGTCCGGACCTGTCGCACTTTTGATATTTAAAAATAAAAGTTTTTTCTCAAAATATTCACAGGTCCGGACCTGTGGCACATTTTATAAATTCTAGCATTTTTTCACATAATTCCACAGGTCCGGACCTGTCGTACTTTTGATATTTAAAAATAAAAGTTTTTTCTCAAAATATTCACAGGTCCGGACCTGTGGCACTTTTGATATTTAGAAATAAAAGTTTTTTCTCAAAATATTCACAGGTCCGGACCTGTGGCACATTTTATATATTCTAGCATTTTTTCACATAATTCCACAGGTCCGGACCTGTCGCACTTTTGATATTTAAAAATAAAAGTTTTTTCTCAAAATATTCACAGGTCCGGACCTGTGGCACATTTTATAAATTCTAGCATTTTTTCACATAATTCCACAGGTCCGGACCTGTCGTACTTTTGATATTTAGAAATAAAAGTTTTTTCTCAAAATATTCACAGCTCCGGAGCTGTGGCACATTTTATAAATTCTAGCATTTTTTCACATAATTCCACAGGTCCGGACCTGTCGTACTTTTGATATTTAAAAATAAAAGTTTTTCTCAAAATATTCACAGGTCCGGACCTGTGGCACATTTTATATATTGTAGCATTTTTTCACATAATTCCACAGGGCCGGACCTGTCGTACTTTTGATATTTAAAAATAAAAGTTTTTTCTCAAAATATTCACAGGTCCGGACCTGTGGCACATTTTATATATTCTAGCATTTTTTCACGTAATTCCACAGGTCCCGACCTGTCGCACATTTGATATTTAGAGATAAAAGTTTTTTCTTAAAATATTCACAGGTCCGGACCTGTGGCATATTTTATATATTCTAGCATTTTTTCAC